>APFE030039643.1:220671-288844 GCA_000404065.3 Pinus taeda | reverse complement strand
ACTATGTATCATTTATAGATGACTTCTCAAGGAATACATGGATATATTTCCTTAAGAAGAAATTTGAAGTCTTTGACAGGCTTAAAGAATTTAAGGCTCTGGTGGAAAATCTGACAGAGAAGAAGATAAAGGTACTGAGGACAGATAATGGTGGAGAATTCTGCAACAAGGAATTTGAAGAATTTTGTGAGAAGTGTGGTATAGCACGGCAGAAGAATACTTCATATACACCTCAGAAAAATGGAGTCGCGGAAAGAATGAACAAGACATTGATGGAAAGGGCAAGAAGCATGCTCAGTGGTGCCGGGTTAGGACAGGAATTCTTGGAAGAGGCGGTGGATACTGCATGTTACTTGGTCAACAGGTCACCTTCATCAGCATTGGAGGATAAGACTCGACAAGAAGTATGGACTGGTAAGAAACCCTCTCTTTCACATCTGAGGGTATTCAGATGTGATGAATATGTACATGTTCCAAAGGAGAAACGAACCAAGTTGGATAGTAAATCTGAAAAGTGCATCTTTATTGGGTATAAGGATGGTTTAATGGGTTATAAGCTTTGGAACCCAGTAACAAGGAAGGTTGTGTACAGTCGAGATGTGGCGTTCAGAGAGGTGAAAGATGCTATTAAACATGAAGTCCAACCAAAGGAACCTACGAAGATAGAGTTTGAACTAAAGGAGGAAGAATCAGACTCTGTAGCAGAAGAGGAATCAGAAGATGAAGAGCCACAAACTTCGGCCCTGAGAAGATCAGCTCGAGAAAGAAGGCAGCCAGAAAGGTATAGTCCATCTGCTTTCTGTACAAACTTTGCTTTGTCTGTTACTGATGATGATCCCAGAACTGTGAAGGAAGCAGTGGATTCAGAGGATGGAAAACTCTGGAAAGAGGCCATGGTTGATGAAATGGCATCTTTTGCACAAAAATGAGGCTTGGGATCTGGTGGAGTTGCCGGCTGGAAGAAAACCCATTGGCAGCAAATGGGTGTTCAAGAAGAAGACAAATGCAGAAGGGAAGGTGGAGAAATACAAAGCTCGGTTGGTAGCAAAAGGTTCAAGTTAAAGAAGTCTCTGTATGGGTTAAAACAGTCACCAAGGATGTGGTATCAGAAATTTGATACATTTATACGGGGACTTCGCTTCACCAGAAGCAAAGCAGACCATTGTGTGTATTTTAAATTAATTGGTGATCGTATTATTTATCTGGTCTTGTATGTGGATGATATGTTGTTGGTTGGAAATGACAAAGAAATCATCCAGGATTTGAAGACCCAATTGTCCTCAAAATTCGACATGAAAGATCTCGGTGCTGCAAACTATATTTTGGGCATGGAAATTAAAAGAGATCGTGCAAAGAGGAAGCTCTGGTTAAACTAGAGGAAGTATGTCGAGACAATATTGCAGAGGTTTAATATGTAGGATAGTAAACCGGTGAAGTTTCCTATTCCTGTAGGAGTGAGGTTATCTGCTAAACAGTGTCCCAAGACACAAGAAGAGGAAGAGGACATGTCCCGTGTTCCATTTGCAAGTGCAGTTGGTAGCTTGATGTATGCCATGGTCTGTACTAGACCATACATTGCACATGCAGTGGGAGTATTGAGCAGGTTTATGTCAAAACCAGGGAAAGAGCACTGGACAGCAGTGAAGCGGGTTTTCGGGTATTTGCGTGGCACTAGTGATTATGGTTTGTGCTACCAAGGAAGACCAGAATTGGACAGAGTGTTGGATATCCGTGGCTTTGTTGATGCAGACTGGACTAGAGATCTGGATCAGAGAAGATCTACAAGTGGGTATGTGTTTAACCTATTTGGAGTTGCAATTAGTTGGATGAATAAGAAACAATCTGTAGTGGTACTATCAACTACAAAGGCAGAATACATGACAGCCACTCATGCAAGAAAGGAAGCAATTTGGTTGCAAAGATTGTGTTCAAGTATGGGGTTAGTACAGGGAGCTATAAGGATAGACTATGATAGCCAAAGTGCAATTTTGTTGGCAAAGAACCATGCATATCATTCAAAGACAAAGCACATTGATGTTCAGTATCACTTTGTTAGGGATATGATAGAAGACAAAAAGGTGTTGCTGGTAAAGGTGGACACTTTGAAGAATACTGCAGATGCATTGACAAAATCTGTGAGCCCTAAAAAGTTCTCTTGGTGTAGAGAAACAATGGGCATTTCAGGGCTGGATAAATGACTAAGCTCTCCTGTGGCCCCCTATGGAAAGAAAACAACAAGTGGGAGATTGTTGGGTTGTGTTATATTCTTTCCACGACTAAGCTACGTAGTGAACCAGGGGTTAGAGGGGGGTGGGTAGCCCCCCTCTATGGGGTTCGGGGCAACACCCCGAGAAATTTTTTTTTGGACCCTATATTAGGTTGGGCGAACCTACCTATGGTTTTTGGTCCATGGTATTGGACATGATGGTTTTTCAGTCCATGGTATTGGATGCTTCGGCATGTATTATTGTAACATTGAAAGGAACATAATGAAAAATCAAGCTGGTAGTCTCGGTTTTGAGATCCAGTGGGAAATCTCTGTGTATATGTGTTTTATGTGTTATGCTCTCGCATTTTTATTTTTCCTATGATTTAGAAGTCGTATGCAGGTAATTTCTGTACGGGGTTAAAACCTACATATCTAAGCCCATAAGGTTGATTTGAATATCTATCTTAGGGGCTTCTTGGTGGGAAGTATCAGCATAATTTTCTTGGAAAGGTGGTCTAATGTTCTGATCAGGTCCATTTTTACCAATGCTTTGGTTCTAGTTTTTCCTAAAGTTTGGATTCCTTACTAGATTAGCCTGTTGGTTATCCTAGTTAGGTTTCCTTTAATGACTTCTATTCTATCCATCAAACTTTCCATTCCTTTAGCTAAAGCATCCATTTTCTAATCAAAGGGTGATGTTTCATCTTTCAAAGGTGTTCTTCTCTCGTTTGTAACTCTAGCCCTTTTGGATAGTAGATTAGCTTCTACACTAACCGCTACACCTTGCATATCTTCAAGTGTGGGGGGGTTCCTTTCTCTAAGTTGAAAATCCATATCTATGTTAAATCCATCTAGAAATTTAATTAGGGCTAAACTATGTGGAGGTCTAAGGTCAAGTGGGATTGCATTATACACGTCGTTAAAC
This sequence comes from Pinus taeda, assembly GCA_000404065.3. NCBI lineage: Eukaryota > Viridiplantae > Streptophyta > Pinopsida > Pinales > Pinaceae > Pinus > Pinus taeda. The sequence goes on along the minus strand of APFE030039643.1, from coordinate 285,710 downwards.
CTAGTACAGTAGTCCTGAACAGTTTCGTTTGGTCCCCTTTTAAGGTTTTCATATTCAGATAGAATTTGAAGGGGATTCTTCTTTTTCTCCCACCTATTTAAGAACTATTGGTAAAGGACTTCTAAACTATCTATGCTCTGAGAGGGCAAAGATCTAAACCTTGTACAGCTAAACTTCGGACAAATATTCTCATTTGGACATCTCCTATGTCAATCTCGTGCAGTTCAAAATGATCTTTAATTTTATTAGTGTGATGCTGTGTTGTGTATGTTCCAGTGCCATCGAATGAGGTGAATTTAATCTGATAATCTGCTGGTAAGGCACCTTGAGGAGTAGGCATCATAAGGGGGGCATATCTGAGGACCATAGCTCTAATTTGTACAGGATTGGCAACAAGAGTTGGGGTAACTAGAGGATTTGGGACAACAAGGGGAGTTGGAGTAATAGGGGTAATAGGTGTTTCAGGGGAAGTGATGGGTTGATGAGGGAGCGAACGTATGAATGGAGATGAGTGTTGTTCTTCAGAGGTATGGGGAAATAATGGTGAGTTAAAAGATGTGGAAGTTGTTTCACAAAGTTCAGGGTATCTATCAGTGGTAAGGGATGGCTGAGGGGAGTTCAATAGATTTTGATCAATTGACAAGTTGGCTCGTTGGATTTCAAGTTCTTTGATGAATTTTGGATCTGGGACTAGGTCCAACAATTCATTATCGGATGTGGTTCCAAAAAAAGAGAGACCAAAATACTCATCAAAAGGGATGTCTTCAAGGAATAACCACTCAGCAGGGCATGAATTGGATCTAAAAACAGGTCTAGGGCTCACCGAACTTTCTTGTCTTCTGATTATCTTCGGAATAAGGTTGGGATTTTCAAATATAAGGAGAGGATTTGGATCAGGGTTGGCCCTGGTATAATGATTTCTCCTTGAATCCAGATTTCAAGCTTTTTGTGATTGTTTTAAATTTTTATGAACTTTTGGAAATAACTTCTAATAACCCTTTAAGATGCTTATGAATAAAAATTTGAATTCCTCAAAGGCTTATTGAAACTGAGGGTTTTGAATCCCTAGTATGGTCACCACTATGTTATCACTTAGGTTTTTTCCTTAGAAGTTATCAAAGAAGGAATGGCCCAAGGTAATCACAAACCAATCTTTTAGACCTAGGTTCTAGCCAACCTAAGTCCAGAGAGGGCTCTCTCTTTCATATTTAACTTTGTTTAAATAAGATTTCAAGCCATTTCTTAATGTTCAGGGTTGTTTATTTGATTGGGTGGTGGAATTAAGAATACAAATGGGCAAAGCAAATATTTAGGCCATTGGGCTATGGAGTCAATCAAGAAAGGCTTAACTGGATTTGATTTATCACTAAGGTAAGAGTTCATAGGGCAAGCTAATGCAACAAGAATAAATCTGAAGGTTTCAATGAATGGAAAGTCCTAACCAGGGCCAAGGGCAATGAAGAACCCTTAACCAAGATTGGCATGAAGAAAGTAAGGATGGCCAATAGCAAAGGGAAATGAACAATCCTGTACTATGGGCCAAAAGGGGGATAAACTATGGAAATAAGGGGGCAATTAAGAATCCACAGACCAAGGTAGTTTAGTAGAAAACATAAATAAAGCAAACAGTTAAAATAGAGAGCACTTAAGCTAATTCTGATGATATCATTCCTTTTTTTCTTTTAAGATTGTATAAGAAACACATATGAATAATTCATGACATAAAGAGAAAACGAGAGTTAAACATGAGAAAATGATACTTGTTCCAATTGTGCACAAGAATCAAGTTAAATGTCCTCAACTTTATTTCATAATCCAGTAAACCAGTCCAGTCTTGAGTACAATAGCTCCTTAGCTTAAAACAGAATGTCTCCAGAAATGATTTTTAATCCACCCTAATTACTTCAACTTGTGAAGTATTTATACAAAATTTGATACAAAATATCTCATAACTATATGATAATTATTCTAGGAAACAAAAAATATCTTCAACATGAAGATAGAGACAGATGGAAAACTCTTTGCTTGTTGTCCCTTTATTGGTGAATGTGCTGGCTGTTGTTGCTTTATTTTGGTTCTTGCAGTTTGCCTTCTAGTTATGTGCTGTAATTACTTTCATCTTTGACCTACTGATACTCTTTACCTATTCTGCTTTGATCTTCTTTCCCCCATTTTACTTGGCAGTTACCCTTTTACCTTACAGATTTACTATAGTAACTTATAGTAAATCAGTCAAACTGGTCCACCATTCACTATCTGGTAATTTTATTATGATCATTTTCTTGTAGACTTCATCAGCTTCTATATATTTGGAAAAATTTGGTTTGCTGGTGAACAAGTGTTTCACTTCATGTTCTATATAGAATAGATTCTCCAGGCCATCATAAAGTACTTTTCCTGTAGGAAATTGTTTTACTCCCGAAGAACTAGCTTGGCTCTTGGACTGTTTACTCAACTTTTCAATGTAATCTTCCTATGTCATTAATTTGTCATGTATGACCAGAGGACTAGGAAGTCCTTTTTCTTTCAAAATTTCATATTTTAACATGAAGCTATCAATCTCTTCTTGAATGCTTTGACATCTTTTCTCCAAAGTAAGCATCAGGTTCCTTTTAGAAAGAACCTTCTTTATCTCAATAATAGTTGTTGTTCTATCCTGAATCTCTAATTCATCTAGCTAGTACCTGTTTCTACTATTCAAAAAATCTATCAACTGATTTTCTTCCTCAGGCTTGTTTCCAAATTCTTCCTTTGTCTTTTGTATGGCTTCCATGGCTATTTTGACTAATTCAATTTTCTCAAAAATAAGCTGAATGGAAGACCAAATATCATTGATGGAATCAATGATATTGGTCCACAGTATATCCTTGATGTCTCCCAATGGCTTTTCTAGAGTCAAATCATTTTCAAGGATTCTTATTCCTTCTACCATCCTTTGGTTTTTCCGAGTTTCTTCTTTGTGTTGTATTTCTACAAGTGAATGACTAGTTTCTAGGCTTGTCACTTGCTCTCTGAGTCTCTTGAGTTTTGTGGCCTGGATGCTCATTTGTTCCATAGCATTAACCAATTCATCTGTCTTTTATGTCGATGTAATTGTGGCTGAAGTAGTACCTACTACTAGCAATTTTGTTACTGTTAGAATCATTGGTGCCAAGGAAGCTGCAAGGGTGGAGGGTACTACTATGGAAATTGTAGGTATTACAGTCTAAGGAGTGGTGGCCAACTCACTCTGCTTGGACTGCGTCAACTTCTCTAATTATTTCTCAGTTTCCTTTAATTGATCATTCAAATTAAGGACCAGGTCCATAAGTTCTTCTTCCTTCTGTTTTTCTAAAACTTCAACAGTTTGGAATAGTGAAGAGGGGGAACCTTGAGTTGCTTCTTCAGTGCAGCTATGTCATCATTTTTCTTATTTATTAATTGCTCTGCTACTTTGACATCCTTGGGATCATGTACCAGCTCTATGACCAAGTCTTCCAAAGTCTTTATTCTGGTGTCTTTGGCCTGGGGAGAGGCCTTTTTCAATTGAAGCTATGCAGATGTGTTATTCAGTGCGTTCTGTAGTGGATGAGCTGTGATTACTTTGTTGGTCAATGTAGAGTAGACCATTTCACCTGTTTGTTTATGTAGCTCTATTTGGTCAATAGGATGAATATCCCTTGCCAAAACTTCAAAATTTGTTTTCAAATAGTTAGCCAATGATTTTGGTTGTTGTACAATTGGCTTAAGAAAGCTCAACTGCATCTTGCCTTTGTTTATGCCAAAGGCTAACATTATCCTTGTTTGGTTCGTTGGAGCTAGTCTAAGATAATGAGCATAGGTTTGAGCCTTTAGTTTGTCATTCCTTGCCTTGATTTCTTTGTACTTTTCTCTGGTATCCTGGCTCTAACCAGAAGGAGCCCTGAAGGAAGATACCTCCGTGCTCTGTTGCCTTTCTAATACCTGGAACTTTGAGGTAGATGGTGTACCTCCGGAAGGGATAGTATGTACACTATCAGTTCTTTCTGTCACTGTGTTGCATGTTATTTCCTCGGTGCATTCCTGTTTAGAAAATGGGTTTAACCTTTGCCTCTTAGCATAGGTTTGATAAATAGGTATGGTGGAAGGAGTGGCCTCCTCCATGTCTCTTCTTGGATTTTTCTCCTCATTTAGAGGAGTCTGCAAAATGGGGGGATTGCTCATATTTTGTTCTGTTTGATTGAGCTCCTCTGAAATCTCAGGTAGCTCTGAATCTTCTGCCTTCTCTGATGATCCTGGTTGGCCTGATGGCCCTACTTGCTCCGAAGTCTATCCATTGTATTCCTATGACTGCCTTTGAGATGGATTTTCTCTAGGCACCTATACAAATAAATCTTCATCAAGCCTCCTATCTAAATCCATCAATACATTGTCAACGACAACCTCTGTACTATCTTAATCTACTAATTTGTTTTCCACCCATTCAATTTAATTAGCATACTTTTCAATTTATGGGATCCTATGGTGGATGTAAGGAGATAGCTTATTTTTCTTTCTTCTATTACAAATAAAGCTGTGGGGATCATAGATCCATATGAAACTTTGTTTTAATTTCAACATTTGGAGGATTTCATCTGCCTCCTTTCCTGCTTCTTTACTATTACAAATGAAAGGGCCAAGATGATATTTTATTCTTAATTGGTCCTTTTTCTTGGTTCTAACAAAATGCACCTCATCCGAATTGATTATTTGTCTGTAGTACTCCAGAGAAAATAATCTCATGGGGAGGTACTTTGGCATTTTGTAAGGTGGTAACTCACATACATAGATTCTGATTTTTGTATGGTTTCGGTACGAGTACCAATCCCCTACTTTGTATTGTTTTGACAATTGCAGGATTCTCTTGATGTCTGAACTGATTCTGGGAGGAGGGTTTCCTAGCAACATGGTTGCTACTAGATGTACAAAGAGGTCTATGAAGTCATTATAAGAGTACTGAGCATCAAACTAGTGAATCAAAGAAGTCCAAAAGATTACTGATCTGGGGTTTCCTTTAGTATCCAGATTTTGGACAAAGAAGGGAAACTTATCAGTCTAATAGTAAAGAAATAAATGGTACAAGACTGATGAATATTTGAACACTCATTTATTTTCCAATCTCATAAACTGATCATGCGTCTTATCTGAGATGAATTTTTCATAATCAAATTTGACTACAAGAGGCTGGCCAGGGGTAAAAATAGACATCTAGGCAAAAATGATATCATCTACATATTCACTAGTGGTAAAACCTAAAATGCATGATATCATTGATGTGATATCTTTGCCTATACAAGAAAAGAAGGATGACATGTAAGGAGGGGGGTCTTTTGGCATGTATTTTTCTTCAGCAATGAAAGTCTGGAGGATTTGAGTACTTCTAGAACTAGATAGCTTGGAGAATCTATCAAGCAAGTTAGCAATGGTAAGGGGGGTGAGGTTTTCACCAAGTTGTAACTGTAACATCTCATTTATGGATTCTGTAGTGATAGTGAATAAGACTTTCTAATCTAGGGACGTTACATATTTCATGAAGGGTCATAGTTTTCATGATAGTAGTGGATAATGTCCGAGAAGACATGAACACTAGGAAATTTATATTTGGGCAGGTTTGATTCCCAGAGGCCTATATTATCTGCATGGTTCAAGTAGTTATCTCGGTGTCTGCAATGCAATTTTAAAGGGGATTCTTCAAATATGAGTTCTTTAATCTGAAAATCTTTGTTAGCTAGGGGAAGATGGTCTAAAGCTCTATGAGGAGTAGTAATTGGCATGACATTCAAAGCAATTGGGGCGTCCATCCTTAGTTCTTGTGGATTTCAAGGATGAGGTAGAAGAATTTAAAGGAAATATGGAAAAATTGGATTACCACAAAGTATCTCAGGACTATTAGACAGCTTAACTTACCAAATTACTTAACTTTTAAAGCAATTTAGCTCAGGTTTGGCACAAAAACAGGGTTTCTCAGTCGAAAATAGGTTAAATACCTAGTTTTGGTTGTCTGAATGGATTAATGGTATTGGTGAATTTTTCACAGGGAGCGCACGGGTCTGCAATGATAATCTGGAGTTTAGCGACTTTGTGAGGTTGACGGTTGGTAGCGGGTTGACAGTTCAAACGTAGTCTGCATTTTCATGGAGAACAAAAGGTTTATTTCTTGGTAAAAAACAACAATAATGAGTACTTTTGGCTTATGTGCAAAGTCAATGATTTTGGCGGGTATAATGGAAAAGCGACAGTTGGCGCCAACTGACGAAGGTGACGTTTATCGTGTAGTGAAGGCAGTATGCGGAGGCGGTAAGTGAAATATATCGCACCATTTTTGGGGACATGGTGGTATTGGGAGAGGTCCACCCGATGCCATTAATCGGGTGACACATAGCAGAGGGGTGAATAGTAAAACCGCTCACATCGAGTGAGTAAAAGTCGACATCGGAGGCCACCAAATATGAGTGACAGCCATTAGATCTTAAGGATTTAGATCGTACAATGATCGAGATGTGATTTGGTTAGGGATTTTAATGGAGGGGCCCGACAGGATTTTAGTTGCGGGTTAGGGCGGCTTAATGATGTCGGGGTGAACTGATTGGAGGAAGGTTATTAATTAATCACGGTTTGATCAATTAATCCATTTTTGTAATGGTAGAGGATTATGGCTCTTAATTAGTCGCAAATCAAATAATTAATCCATCTGATTTATTTACTTAATATGGTTTATAGTCCAAACCATAGGGGCGGGTTATTGAACATTAGGGATTTGAATTAAATACAAGAAAGGGGTTTATTTTTCGGGAGTTAAATATAATAAGAGTTAAAGTTAATATGAAATGGAAATGGGAACAAATTGTGCTAAGTATAATGTTTTGACACATTTGTTCATGCATTTAATTTTACACATTATAACTTAGGCTTAAAGATTTTTATGGGTTTTCATGTACACAAAGGGGGTTTTAGGTAAGGTTTATTACTTTTCCTAGGTAAATGGTAATTTCACCTTAGGAAAAGGGATTTTTAGTAGAAATGGATGAATTATGGAGGGAGTGAATGCTTGTAAAGGGTTTGTAGTACTTAAACCTTACAAGTTATTGGGCCAAGGGTCTGGTCCCTCTAGAAGTCAAAGAAATGCTCTGAGCCCCTTTAACTTAAGGTTTGAGGTACTTTGATTTTTGCTTGTGGGAAATTAGTGAAAAGGTAAAGTGAATGGGGAAATTAGTCAATTGACTTTGTAACTGTCCCATTGTCATCAATGCTTTAAGTAATTTGATGATGTAAGTAAATGACATGATTTTATGCAATAAATCACCATAATTCTGCAACCTTTCACCTACTTACCCATCTAGACATCCTATCATTTTTTCTACTCCTTATTATGGTGCACTTGAATTGGCAAACCCTTATCAAGATTTTCTTTTCTTTTACAATATAAATCTATCTAAATCTATCCTTATTACATCCAAGGGCTTAGATTAAACTGTTGAGCTCATTTTTTATTTACTCTACCTATCTACTTATCTGCCAAGATTAAATAGTTTGGCCATATTTTATTTTCTATCTCTAAGCATGAAATTGAAAACATGGAATAACCAAGATTAAACTATTTGGTTACCATGGATTGTGGCATAAATAACAAGTTTCACATAATCATTATTACACAAAAAATAAAATAGTAGTCGCATTTGGACTTGCACACTTTCATGGTCTTTCCCATGGATTGTGGCATAAATAACAAGTTGCACATAATCATTATTACACAAAAAATAAAATAGTAGTCCCATTTGGACTTGCACACTTTCATGGTCTTTCCTTTTCCTTGGGGTTCATTTTTCATTTTTTTTGACATTTTTTTATTCTTTTTGTCCTTTAATTTTTCGTTTAGGACATGCTCTCTTTACATTTTTTAATTTTTTAATTTTTTACATATATGGAAAACATTTGCAGAAAGCAAAGGTATGTACATATTACATTTTTTACCTCATCCATCCAAAAATTATGACACCTATTCGTATAGGAACATAATAGTGGCTCCACTTGGGGATGGCATTTCCTAGTGAAATGTTAAGAACTAGTAGATCAATGGCCTTCTAAATTTCTGTGGTTTTACTCTGTAACTTTCCTTTTCACTTTGTTGCTTTATTGATATTTATTGACAGTAAAACTTTAAAGCTTAGGGCCTTCTCTTATGGCTTCAACTCCAAAGTTTACCATCCAATCTACACTAAACTTTATGAAGGATATAGTATGTACAAGTGATTAGTGGAATTAGTAACTGTGATCTATGTAGTGCTTTAGCAGTCAACCATGAACTGGTCCTCCTTCTACTTCTGCACCATCCAATTATTTGAGAAAATAAGCATTATTACCTCTGAAAGCATAAATAATGTAAGGACCTTTCCACAGGAAGTCAAAATTTCCATGTTTCCCTTTATTTTCCCTTCTTGAGTCCCATTTCAGTACTTTGTCTCCTAGATAGAAATCTTCTACTTTGGTTCTTTTGTCAAATGCTTTCTTGATTTTCTCCTGCACAACTTGGGACTGATATAGACTTGTTCTCTAGTTTTTTGCAAATGAATAGTCTGGTTGATCCTTCTTTGAATGTCATTGGGCTCGACCTATGCTTCTTGGAGTAATTTCATCACTAGAGTTCCCAAAGAAGGTGGGAAGACAAACTCCATTCCATAGACTAGCTGATAGGGACTGGTGCCAATAGATATCTTTTCGATCAGTTTGTCTGCCCACAAAGCATTCACTAGCTTTTTATTCCAAGTCTTGTTATTGTCTTCCCATAGTTTTTTGATGATGTTTACTAAGCTTTTATTGGAAAACTCTACAAGTCCATTTCCTTAGGGATAGTAGGTTGTGAAATGAACAAGGGTTATGTGATATTTGTTGCAAAAATAAATAATCTTTTTTTATTTAAAGGATGCAGCATTGTCTGTGATGATTTTAGTTGGGCAACCAAATCTGGACAGAATTTTGAGTCTCTAGAAAATCTATTATGATAGTATTAGTGGCTTGTCTTGAGGGTATTGCTTCTATCCACTTTGTAAAATAATCTGTGGCAGTTAAGATCCATCTATGTTGGGAAGAGGAATGGGGACGAATTTCACCAATGAAGTCAAGACCACTTGTTGAAAAGTGTTTCAGTAGATATAGGTTTCAAAGGTAATGGTATTACTTTTCTTTCCCCTTCAAAAATTTGACATTTGTGGCATGAGGTTACAAATTTTTTCACACCAGAAAATATAGTGGGCCAGTAAAAACTAGCCCTCAAGATCTTATCAGTTGTTTTCTTCCAATAAAGATGTCCCTCAAAGTCACCTACATGAAACTCTTGTAAACTTTTATCAGATTCCTCCTTTTAACAAACAATTTAGAAAGATGCCTTCATGATTTTTCCAAAATAAATCATTATCAATTATGAAAAACTTCAAAGATTTCATCTTTAAGAACCTAATTTTAGTCTTGGATAGCTCTAGAGGAGCTTGAAGGTTTTGTAGAACATATATTATGTCAGCATAACATGGTGAGTCTGTAAAGGCTTGGCTGATCCGTGGAGTCGTCATCTCCTCTTCGTTATCCAGTTCTGTAATGAAGTTTATTTCTAGGGCTTGATAGTTTGACTCAACCATTAGCTTAGCCAAACCTTGGCCTTTGATCAATTTGGTAGGTTTAATTTCTAAATCATACTCTAATATTATAGTTATCCATTTTCCTCTCATTTGTTCATTTGTTCCATAGCATTAACCAATTCATCTATCTTTTCTGTTGATGTACCTATGGTTGAAGTAGTACCTGCTACTGGAAATGATGTTACTGTTGGAATCATTGGTGCCAAGGGAGCTGCCAGGGTGGAGGGTACTGCTGTGGAAACTGTAGGTATTACAGTCTAAGGAGCAGTGGCTAACTCACTTTCCTTGGAATGCATCAACTTCTCTAATTCTTTCTCAGTTTCCTTTAATTAATCATTCAACTTAAGGACCAAGTCCATAAGTTCTTCCTCCTGTTCTTCTAAAACTTTAGCAGTTTGAGGATGGTGAAGAGGAGGAATCTTGCATTACTTCTTCAGTGTAGCTATGTCATCATTTTTCTTTTTTATTAATTGCTTTGCTGCTTTGACATCCTTGTGATCATGTCCCAACTCTATGACCAAGTCTTCCAAAGTCTTTATTTTGGTGTCTTTGGCTTGGGAAGAGGCCTTTTCCAATTAAAGTTGTGCACATGTGTTATTCAGTGAGTTCTGCAGTGGATTTGCAGTGATTGCTTTGTTGGTCAATGTAGAGTAGACCATTTCACATGTTTATTTATGCAGCTCTATTTGGTCAATAGGATTAATATCCTTTCCAAAAACTTCAAAATCAGTTTTCAAATAGTCAGCCATTGATTTTGGTTGTTGCACAGTTGGCTTAAGAAATCACATCTATGTCTTGCCTTCCTTCATGTCAAAGGCTGACATCAGCCTTGTTTGGTTCATTGGAGCCAGTCTGAGATACTGAGCATAGTTTTGAGCCTTTAGCTTTTCCTTCCTTCCCTTGATTTCTTTGTACTTTTCTTTGATATCCTAGTTCTGACCAGAAGGAGCCCTGAAGGAAGATACCTCCGTGATTTGTTGCCTTTCTAATACTTGGAACTATGAGGTAGATGGTGTACCTCTTGAAGGGATAGTATGCACACTATCAGTTCATCCTATTACTATGTTTCCTGTTGTTTCCTCGGTGTATTCCTGTTCAGAAAAAGGGTTTAACCTTTGCCTCTTAGCATAGGTTTGATTAACAAGTATGGTGGAAGGAGTGGCCTCCTCCTTGTCTCTTTTTGGATTTTTCTCCTCATTTAGAGGAGTCTACAAAATGGGGGATTTCTCATATTTTGTTCTTTTTGATTGAGCTCCTCTGAAATCATAGGTAGCTCTGAATTTTCTACCTGCTCTGATGATCCTGGTAGGCCTGATGGCCCTGCTTGCTCCGAAGTCTATCCACTGTGTTCCTGTGACTGCCTTTGAGGTGGAGTTTCTCCAGGAACCTATACAAATAAATCTTCATCAAGACTCCTATCTAAATCCATCAATACATTGTCAAAGACAACCTCTGTACTATCTTGATATACTAATGTGTTTTCCACCCATTCAGTTCGATTAGCATACTATTCAATTTCTGGGATCCTATGGTGGATGTAAGGAGATAGCTTATTTTTCTGTCTCCTATTACAAATAAAGTTGTGGGGATCATAGATCCATATGAAACCCTGTTTTAATTTCAACCTTTGGAGGATTTAATATGCCTCCTTTCCTGCTTCTCTATTGTTACAAATGAAAGGGCCAAGATGATCTTTTATTCTTAATTGGGCCTTTTTCTTGGTTCTAACAAAATGCACCTCATCTGAATTGATTATTTGTATGTAGCACTCTAGAGAAAATAATCTGATGGGGAGGTACTTTGGCATTTTGTAAGGTGGTAACTCACATCCATAGATTTTGATTTCTATATGGTTTTGGTAAAAGTACCAATCCCCTACTTCGTATTGCTTTGACAATTGCGGGATTCTCCTGATGTCTGCACTGATTTTGGCAGGAGGGTTTCCTAGCAACATGGTTGCTACTGGATGTACAAAGAGGTATATGAAGTCACTATAAGAGTATTGAGCATCAAACTGGTGAATCAAAGAAGTCCAAAAGATTACTGATCCGGGGTTTCCTTTAGTATCTAGTTTTTGGACAGAGAAGGGAAACTTATCAGTCTGATAGTAAAGAAATAATTAGTACAGGACTGATGAATATTTGAACACTCTTTCATTTTCCAATCTGAGAAACTAATCATGCATCTTATCTGAGATGAATTTTGCATAATCAAATTTGACTATGGGAGGCTGGCCAGGGGTAAAAATAGACATGTAGGCAAAAATGATATCATCTGCATATTCACTAGTGGTAAAACCTAAAATGCATGATATCATTGATGTGATATCTTCGCCTAGACCGGAAAAGAAGGATGACATGTAAGGAGGGGGGTCTTTTGGCATGTATTTTTCTTCAGCAACGAAAGTCTGGAGGATTTGAGTACTTTTAGAACTAGATAGCTTGGAGAATTTGTCAAGCAAGTCAGCAATGGTAAGGGGGGCGAGGTTTTCACCAAGTTGTAACTGTAACATATCATTTATGGATTCTACAGTGATAGTGAATAGAACTTTATGATCTGGGGACATTACAGCTTCCATGATAAGGTCATAGTTTGCATGAAAGTAGTGGATAATCTCCTGGAGGATATGAACACTGGGGAATTGATATTTGGGCAGGTTTGATTCCCAAAGGCCTATCTTATCTGCATGGTTCAAGTAGTTATCTCAGTGTCTGCAATGCAATTTCAAAGGGGATTCTTCAAAGATGAGGTATTTAATGTGAAAATCTTTGTTAGCCAAGGAAACATGGTCTAAATCTCTGTGGGGAGTAGTAACTTCCTTGACATTCAAAGCAGTTGGGGCATCCATCCTTGGTTCTTATGGATTTCAAGGATGGGGGCAAATAATTTCAAGGAAATATCGAAAAATTTGATTACCGCAAAGTATCTCTGGACTACCAGATAGTGTAACATGCCAAATTACTTAATGTTTAAAGCAATTTAGCTCATGTTTGGCACAAAAATAGGGTTTCTTAGTCGAAAATAGGGTAAATACTTGGTTTCGGTTGTCTGAATAGATTAATGGTACTAGTGCACTATTTGCAGGGAGCACATGAGTCTACAATGGTAATCTGGAATTCAGCGGCTTCGGGAAGTTAACGATTGGTAGCAGGTTGACAGTTCAAAAATACTCTGAATTTGCATGGTGAATAGAGGGTTTCTTTCTTGGTAAAAAATAAAAATAATGAGTATTTTTGGTTTATCTACAAGGTCAATGACTTTGGCGGGTATAATGGAAAAGTGACAGTTGGCGCCAACTGACGAAGGTGACGTTTTGTCATGTAGCAAAGGCAGTAAAAGGAGGCAGTAAGCGGAATCTATCACACGGTTTTTGGGGACTTGGTGGTATTGGGAGAGGTCCACCCGATGCCATTCATCAAGCGACAAGTAGCAGAGGGATGAATAGTAAAACCACTTACATCGGGTGGGTAAAGGTCGGCATTGAAGCCCCCCCAATATCAGTGATAACCATTAGATCTAAAAGGGTCAGATCGTATGGCGATCGGGATGTGATTTGGTCAGGGAGTTTAATGGAGGGGTCCGACGGGATTTTAATTGTGGGTTAGGGCGACTTAATGACATCGGGGGTGAACTGATTGGAGGAAGGTTATTAATTAATCAAGATTTGATCAATTAATCCATTTTTGTAATGGCAGAGGGTTATGGCTCTTAATTAGTCACAAATCGACTGATTAATCCATCTAATTTATTTAATTAATATGGTTTATATTCCAAACCATTGGGGAGGGATATTTAACATTAGGGATTTTAATTAAATATATGGGAAAGGGGTTTATTTTTTGGGAGTTAAAGTTAATATGAAATGGAAATGGGAACAAATTGCGCTAAGTATAATGTCTTGACACATTTGTTCATGCATTTAAATTTACACATTATAACTTAGGCTTAATGCTTTTTTATGAGTTTTCATGTACACAAAGGGGGTTTTAGGTAAGTTTTATTACTTTTCATAGGTAAATGGTAATTTCACCTTCGGAAAAGGGATTTTTAGTTGAAATGGATGAATTATGGAGGGAGTGAATGCTTGTAAAGGGTTTGTAGTACTTAAACCTTATAAGTTATTGGGTCGAGGGTCTGGTCCCTCTAGAAGTTAGAGAAATGCTCTGAGCCCCTTTAACTTAAGGTTTTAGGTACTTTGATTTTTGCTTGTGGGAAATTAGTGAAAAGGTAAAATGAATGTGAAAATTAATTAATTGACTTTGTAACTATCCCATTGTCATCCATGCTTTAAGAAATTTGATGATGTAAGTAAATGACATGATTTTACCCAATAAATCACCATAATTCTCCAACCTTTCACCTACTTACCCATATACACATCCTACCATTTTTTCTACTCTTTATTAGGGTGCACTTGTATTGGAAAACCCTTATCAAACTTTTCTTTTCTTTTACAATAGGAATCTATCTAAATTTATCCTTATTACATCCAACGGCCCAGATTAAACTGTTGAGCTCCTTTTTTTATTTACTCTACCTATCTACTTATCTACCAAGATTAAATAGTTTGGTCAGATTTTATTCTCTATCTCTAAGCATGAAATTGAAAACATGGAATAATCAAGATTAAACTATTTGGTTACCATGGATTGTGGCATAAATAAGAAGTTGCACACAATCATTGTTGCACAAAAAATAAAATAGTAGTGGCATTTGGACTTGCACACTTTCATGGTCTTTTCTTTTCCTTGGGGTTCATTTTTCATTTTTTTTTTACATTTTTTCATTATTTTTGTCCTTTGATTTTTCTTTTGGGACAACCCTCTTTACATTTTTTAATTTTTTTTATTTTTTACAAATATGGAAAACATTTGGAGAAAGCAAAAGTATGTAAATATTATAGTTTTGACCTCATCCATTCAAAAATTATGACACCTATTGGTATATGAATATAATAGGTTGCATGAATCAGTCAATGGTGGATTCGAAACCAGGACCTCCGAGAGGGTTTGATTGTTAGGGTTTGGTGGGAGGTCCACAAAACTGAGTGAGGAAGGCAAGAAGGGTTGGGAGATGAGGTCTTGCAGAAACATAGCATCTTCCGAGAGGGTTACAGAGGAGACCTTGGTGCCAAAGATGGAGGGCAAAGAGTCGAAAGCTTCGGAAAGTTCGCTATCGAAGGAAAAAAACCAGCTGAAGAAGAATGTGGTTGTGTCCAGATAGGCACGTCCTCCAATGGATCTGTCAAATAATCTATTAATTCTTTCATAACTGTCACAACCGATTTGCCCCAGCTGCCTACAGGGGTGATGGGGCTCCCATATCTATAACTGCAATGGCGATAGTGGTGGGCATAATACAACTTAGCTAAAAAACAAACCCTTCAGCAAGAAAAATATTGCATGTGATCGTGCCTATCAGAGAAGTTGAGGTGGGTTACAGGCTGTGCGACGAAAGTGGGTCTATTACAGTGGGAGAAGATGGAACAGTATTACATCTTCTGACCTTGACCGCAAATGGTCTCGGCCTGAAAACCCTAATGCCATCCTATCACATTGATGCGTCTGTTGCAAGTAGTATTGTTATTTAATATGACTAATTACCATCGATCCTATGGCACTATTTGGTTTGATAATATCTTAAGGATGTTTATGTTATTTTTAAATTTATATGGAATGTGAATCATTTAGTGATTTGATTTGCTTTGGAACTGTTTTTAGGTATGGGTAAATTTCATTCATGAATTGGATATCATTCATGAGTTCTAGAGAACTAAAAATACAATGAAATGGTTCAATGGGAAGGGGAAGACTTATGCGAAGCATTTTCTTGTAAAATATTGTAATTTCATAGTAAATCTAGGTCATTCATTAGGTAGATGATCTTACGGTAGAAGTTAGGTTAATTTAGGGTTTTTTCCCTATAAGGCAACCCTTGCTTTATATGAGGGAATTTTATTGCAGTTGTGTATTATTATTCTGAGCAGGAAAGAGAGAGGAGACTGTGTGAGAGCGAAGAGGAAATTATATTAAAACTGTTGTAGGTTATATCTTTTCATTTTGCTAAATAATGTAAAAGGATTCATTGTTTCTCCATGGACGTAGCCCAAATTTGGTGAACCACGTATACTTGTGCCTATCTTATTTTATTTGTTTGTGTATTTGTGTTTCCACAATATTTTGTGTAATTCATTGATCCATTAATTTATTTCTAACACATTCGAATAAAATTATTAAGGAAACTATTAAGGGATTCTCATCAATTATCATGCCAAAATAATGTTGTTCAAATATATCAAACTCTCTTACTCTATTCCCAATAAGGATTCAAAATAATTTGAGACTTTTTCTAGACAAGGTTTCTTTTCTATGAACCATTTCATAACATTACATTAGATATAGACTTTTCAAACAAAATAGTGACTGAAAATTTGTGGAATTTTAGATATCGTAAATAGCATATTGATCAGGTCCCTTTTTCATTTGAAATTGCTAGAGAATATGATGAATCCCTCAAACAAGAAGTTGATGTTGAAGAATATTCTAAAGAATTATGACTTGTCTCCAATAATTTCTACAAATAGATTCAATGTTTCATACCTTCACAATCTTTTTTGGAGTCACTTTGATATAAATTTTAATTGGGAACAAACTATGTTCTTAGGTGTTGTTTCAAAGAAAGTTAATAACTTTATAAGAAATTCCAATCCATAGGTGTTATTTCTATTAATTTAGATGGGAAAAATTTGTTTTCAACATCTTCATTGTTAGAAAAAAATATGACTTTCTTTTGAGATGATTTTATGCCTTCTAATTGAAAATGAAAATTCCAAACCTCTTAAAGTGACAATTCAAGGAACTGTTGGCACAATAAAGTATCACCTACTTATTATATTTATTAAGATATTTCTAATTTGGTAGTTATTGGTATTAGGATATTTCTTTTGCTCGCTTCAATTAGTATTAGTTTTTTTAAATACATGCAAAAAAATACACTATACCCTCAACATTCCTCTTAAATATATGAAACAAATACATGGCTAGTCTCCAAGAATATTTCAAGAATAAATTCATCACATATTTCATATATTTTGTTTGAAGAAATGAGCTTGATAGGTCAAATATTATTCACACAAATAGATTCTCATTTACAAGAAGCATCTCCAAATAAAAAATCGAATCCTTTTAGTGGTAGATTCATCATTATTATGGGTTACATTGGTAAATTACCTCATGAAAGAAATAAACCTTTGTATCCATGTAAAATAGCATGGAATGTCTTGTGGGAAAAAATTCAACATTCTTCTATTTTGATAATATTCCACTAGCAAGGAAATGATCTAAAACAATCCTCTTTAGGAAAAATTTTAACTAATCTAACAAACACATATCCCTTTATTAATGATTAGGATATTCCCATGTTACATATTGATGTGATATTTCCTCCTACATAAAAGAGTTTCTTTCATTCAACAATGCACTTACTTCCAACAAATAATTTGGTCACCCTGCATAATAGGAAGATGCTAAAACCATTGAATTCTTTGACTATAAAACATATTTTAGAGTATAGAAAATGAAAATAATTTGTTTCCATTGATTATGTATTAGCCATGAGTAGGGAGCTTAAAATATACTTCATCACCAAATGGAAAATAATTGATGGGAGAAGTTATGTCGTGTCACTAGGAGGTAAAATCCAAGGTATGTTAGTTAGTGCACTCACTTAAAGGCTACCCAACACTTTGGTTCTGAGTTGATAACATACCATTCAAGGCCCAATTACTTGTCTCCTGTCTTGCAAAGGTACCATATTGACCATTTTTAGGTTAATTATTTTAGGGAAGTAACAATACCTAAATTGAATTTTGGTGGCCATTATACCCTCCATAGTCTCCATCATTATAACTAGTTTTTACCAAGTGAGTACCATCCATCTGACGAGCTTGATCCCCCGTCAATTATGGGTTGCATAAAGGTTCCAATTACTTGCATTGAGTGGACAAGATGTGTAGGTTTCTAAGAACATTTACTTTTCCTATTGCATGGATGTGTGGGTTTCAAAGTGCTAGACACTTGTTTATAACATATTTATTACATTTCTTGCATCAATTTTTCTTGTCATATCAAATAAGCATGTGTATTTATTTGGGAAAATGAACTACATCTTCTTATCATCTCCTTGCCCTCAAATGAATGGGATCATAGATGTGCCTTATCAATATGGTCAACCACTAGAGGAACAATATATGTGCAACTTTTCATGTGGAAGAGTTTTACTAGAATCCATAATAGAAACAAAGGGAAATTAAAGCTGTATTCCATAAAAATATGCCATAAAATCATCCTTGATGTCCTAGGATAGATATATTCCTATCCAATGTGTATGAGTGCACTAAAATAAAGATTAAACCTTAAATTTTGTAATTTTAAAGATGGGGTATCCTCTCATGGAGTTGTGTGGGCTAACAAGGAAATAAAATGTAGTGATTTGGACACCTAGTTAAGTGAAAAAATTATGAAACAATAGGGTTTTGTGCTAAGAGAAAAATCCTAGTTTTCCCTTGTAGTTTCAATCTCAACTTAGAGGTGACCCAATATTGAACATTTTAAAATAACAAAGACAAATTCTAAGAGGAATCTTCTCAGTTAGCAACTAATTAGTGATTTCACAAACATAAGTTATGTCATGTTTATGAATGCATTTTTGTGGTTTATTACGTCATTCATGTTTATTATTTCTTGTTATCATAGTGAATATGCTACATATTATATTTTTTTGTTATGCATGGGTTATGTATGGAATTATAGAAAGTTAGGGCTACATGTTTCTATTGAGTGCACACTTATATTGAATTTGGGGGAGGGGGTGATTTTGGGGAAAGTGAGGTATGTGAATGGAAATGTTATTAGAACATGAACCAAAGGTATGTGAATCAATATTTAAACATGCATGAGTTATTAGAAAATGGTCACATATGAGATCTATCAACTACACAGCATGGAACACAATATTTACCTGGAAACCCTTTCAAGAGAAAGCCACAATTTATTTTTATAATTATTTGTAAGAGCCAACTTATTGGTGACACAAATTCCCACTAATATAAACCTTAACAAGCAACAACATACCTTCTAAATATTCATACACCAATCTATTAGAGATACCAATGGTCCCCACTATGAAGAATCGACATAGTAAGAGACACCAATCTCCTTTTTTGTGGTAACTTTCCCAAAATTCGTTAATTTTTTTCCTCTTCCCAAGAGAAAAATTGTCTAGCATGGAACATGTCCTATTATTTATGTAGGATTTTGAGAGTGGGTGACCATGAAAGAGATTTATGATGGTAATATATAATGGGAGGGAGGGAGGTATGGCTAAAGATAGAAATATAAATGGAGGGAGAGACGGAGGCAGAGAGGGAGGAATAGAGTGAGAGAGAGGAAGGAGGAAGAGATGGGGGGTGAGAGACATGGAAGAGGGGTAGAGTGGATGAGAGAGAAAAACAAAATAAAGAGATGGGAAGAGAGTGAGTGAGCATGAAATGTATAGAGAGAGTGTGTATGTGGTGGGATATAGAGTGAGAGAGAGATAGGGGGAGGGAGAGGGTAAGCAGGAGAGAATGGGAGGGATAAAGTGAGAGAGAGGAAGTGAGAGAATAAAGGGGGAGTGGAGAGGTGGGGAAGAAAGAAAGGGAGTGAGTTAATAATGGTCAAATGGAAATACAAAGAGAGAGAGAGATATCAAAATAAGGAGTAATAGAGAGATAGAATAGGGATGAAATGTAGAGAGTGAAGGGGTAGAGATAGAGAGAGTAAGATATAAATGTAAAGAGGGAAAGTAGGGAAAATATTGGGGAAGTCAGAGAGAGGGATAATGGAGGAGAGGGGTGTTAGGGTCCTATAATCTAGGAATCACAATGTTATCTTATCTTACTATTCCATTTTGGAGGTTTGTTTGTGTCATAAGTTGTCATCCTCCATTTTAAAGTTTCATGTCATAAAGGCTTGTTTGTGTCATAAGTTGTCATCCTCCATTTTAAAGTTTCATTTCATAAAGGAGTCTAAACCTAAAAGTGAATTTTTTTAAAGTCTAAAGTCTAAAATCCATGAGAGGGTCATAAGGTCATAATTTCAAATGTGTAATCATGGACAGAAAAGGAATCATTGAGCGTTCAATAGGTCATTTCACGGGGTAACAACATTATTCAAATTCATGTCAGTTAGATTCAATTAATTATAATTTATATGGGTTTGGTTAGTGTTCTTTACTTCTTATCATTCATTATCATTGCAAGATATCCCCATGTCACCTCACTCTCTCCACTCAAAATTCACCATAAATACATGAAAGGGACATGTGAAAGGCATAAAACTCTAATTATTCTAGCCATCCCTCATTTCTCCTTCATCCAAAGTGGAATTCAAGCTCTAAACTAGTTTCATGTTTCAACAAAGGTTGCAAAGGTCAAAGGGAGGTGTTTGAAACTCGGGTGAAATAGAGCATTTGCTGCACAAGTTGGAGTCAGTTATCTTGAAGGTTTACAAGCATTGAAAAAATTAATTTAAAGGTTCTACACCATCACACTGCCATTCCAAACATATCAATTTCTTTGTTTTTCTAGGAAATTTCTGCAACCATATCAAGCATGAAGGTCTCCCACACTTTGCTACAAATTTTCTACGAAATTAAATGTTTTTTGCCATCATTTTCAAAATAATTTTATGGCTAAACGAAAATGAATTTAGAAAAACTGAAAGAGGTTGTTTCCAATAATTAGCAAAATAACAAAAACCTCCTTCTGATTCTACACAGGAATCATTTATTGGAAGCTTCCAATGCATCTTTATAGTCTATTAGTCTATTTGTCAAGTTTTGGCATTTCTTGTTTTAGTTATTATGTTTAGGTGCAGATTGTGAGGAGATGGAGAAGATTTTTTGGAAATAAAGAGAGGTTTATCTCAAGGACACTCTCACATAAAAAACATCATTTCTTTTTTGCAACATATGTCCAAATTCAAGATATATGAGCTCATCTTTGAACCCTTTTTTTCCATAAATTTGGTGCCCTCCAGTGTGCAACTGTTGCACAAACATATCAATCAATTTTATCTTGGCAAATTCAAATTTTGGAACTTCTAGGAGTAATTTTGGTTGTTGGATAAGAGTTTATAAGCTTAAATTCATGTAGTTTGAGTTTCTATATGAATATTCCAAGTTGGTTGAAGTTTCTAAATTGTATTAGTATTTTCTTATTTTTTTGCATATCAATTAAACATACATTGTATCTAGACCATTCGACTTTTATGAAGTGAATTCAACCATCTAGAGTGGTAATTCGAATTCATCATTGTATATAATGTTGTAAAGACATAAAAAAATGGTTTTGTTGGTTATTGTTTGGAGAAAATACTCCTTTTTTGTACTCCTTATCAAAATTTTAAGTGAAATACAATGAAGGTTGGTTTGATTAGCAAGAATTCATGTGGCAGTCTTTGTTGGTAATGTGTTTCCTCGTGTGTTAAACTTCTTTTTCTATTTTTCCATGTTATTTTACATAGATCTCAGGTTTGGTTTAACTAGTAATTGATTAAACCATCGTTAACTTGCACCCAATGTTGATAAATAGGTCCTACACATTAGCTCTATTAGATAACACAAATATGAAGTTCAAAATAAGTAAGAATCCCTCACTTTTACATATGTGTTTTTGGTTGTGAAATTTCTACTCATGTGACTAGGAAAAAATAGTTAAAGTTTTATGACTAAAATATACTAAGTAACTTCATTTACTAAAGATGTTTCTATGGAAAGATAACGGATACAATATTAAGATACCATGGCTAAAAATATTCTAAAATACCATGGCTAGAAACATTCTATATTGAAAGAACATTATTTTCAAAGTAGTTTTAATATCTCAAAGTAATGCATCGACAAGAAAAAGTCCATAGTTAATGCACCACCCAAGATCAAGAAAGATAAACAAGAATATAATTAGGAAAGATAAACTATAAAATGAGCAAGAAGTTCACAATGAACATAGTTAGGAAATTATATAAAAAATGTTCTAATTAACAAATTAGTAATCATTCAGATCTGTTGCGATTTGTGGCATTGCCATCGGTGGGATATTGTTGATTACGAGCCATCAACTTTCTTTGTTCATATTCTTCCCTAAACTCTTTATTTTCATTCCACATTTTCATGAATTTTTCAACCTGTAAGGAAATGAATATGCAATTTAGTTTCTGTTTTAATATACAACTCAGAAGGCGTAGAAGAAACCCAAAATATAAACAAGGAAATACCTCAAGTCTTGACCTGTTCTCCAGGCCAGAAGCGTTGTGATTGTCCCTGTAGAAATCAAATATCGCATCATCCCTTGCAGCCCGCATTTGCACAGAAAGCTCATTCTGCAGGAAAGGAAGCCATTGGAATATAAATTAATGACTTCTATGTATTCAATTAAATTGTAATATGAAATTCGAATGATATAGTTTGAAACTTACTTTCTGATATCGCTGAGTGCGTAGTCGATCGATAGATGGAGAAAGGTTGGCCACGGAAGAAGTATAATGTTCGAGATCTTTCTCCAAATAGTGTATTTCTGAATCAATGTCCCGCAACGGTTTCTTCTCATTAAAAATATCATTCAATTTCCTCTTCAAATTCGAATCTTCAACGCTCAAAACTTGTCCTCTTGATTTCTCCAGATCTTTTATCTGTTTCAGCAGGTGGTTCTCTTCTATTCGGGTATTGCGCCCTCCCTTAAATTGTGCCTCTAGTTTTCTAACCTGCACAAAAAACAAAAGAATCAAACTGTCTAGTAGAATCAAACTTCAAGGTGATATTGCGCAGCAAACAACAAGGTGCCATACCGCTAGATCAATCTCTGGTTCAGATGAGGGAATATTATGATTATCGCCGCCATCTTTTGGCACTCTTACATTCTTGAAATTGAAATTCAACTCTGATAATCTTTTACTTATTTCGTTGCACCGTTCCCTGATCTCTTTTTCTTCATCGAGCAGAGGCTTTAGTTTCTCCAGAACTTCCTTCTTCTCTGCCTGCAACAAGCCCTTATAGTTATAGTTGAGTATACCAATAACAAAAAGTTTGTTTACATATCACGATATAGAATTACAGAGAATTAGTTAATAATTTTACCTTTTTGGCTCTTAGGGTGTCAAATATCTGAGAACGTTTTTTACGATATTGCGCAAACTCTCTCTCGGCCTCTTTCCACTCAGACAACTCCAAAAACGGGTATGCAACAAAGTAAAATTCCTGTGGTTGGTAGGAGCTTGATTCCGCGGCCATCTCGTTTTTTTATAACCAATACAATGTTGTCAAGCAGAAGCGCAACTTAAAATCGACGAAGGTACCAAGTAAGCAGAAACGCCCTGCCTCCGATGGTGTTGTCTTCGCTCAAATCCAAACAAAACTCGTTTCCAAACGTCCTGGCTTTACTGAAGTTGTATTTGCTCAAATCCGGAACAATGGTTTGGAAAAGTTTGGTGGACGATTTGTTGTATTAAATATTGAAAACTAACAAAAACCGCGAAACGACGTACACAAACGTCACAAGACGTGTCGGTTCGTTATATATATATATATATATATTTTAAATACATACTTTCATTAAGGAAAGTAGTTACAATTACTTTGGTAGAAAAATATAGACGGTCCCATTCTTTTTGGGACAGAGGCCTATCCACTATTTTCTTCGTGATATGACTGTTGTCTTTAACAATATGCATGAGTGCTTTTTAATTTAAAACATGTATCTCACTTCTTGCGGGACCGCTAAATTAATTCAAAAAAGATATTATGTTTCATATTGTTACATACACATTTTTATTCAAAACTTGAAAAAAAAATGCCCCTTATATGTGAATGATTGGTGACCGTTGTGTTGGCATTATGATGCATGTGTTGTACTTGATGGCAACCCTCTCATAGAAGATCATCTCACTTGTATACATTCAGAAGATATATCAGATGTGATAGAGTGCATGAGTTACCAGACAGCAAAAAGGGATCAGCTGACAGTTCACAAGTAAGCTTTGCCATCAAGTCCAAAGGGGGAGATTGTTGGCATTATGGCTAAAGTGTTGTCCTTGATGGCAACCTATTCAGGTGATGGATCACTATACAACAGGACAGTAGCAGAGCTTGTGTACAACAGGACAGTAGCAGAGATTGATGATCAGCTATCAAATATTGGAGAAAATAAGAGGTACGCAGGTACACCTTACATAAGGTGCGTGCACGCAGGCCAGTGTTACATAAAGTGCGTACATACCCGCAGTTACCCAGTTCATGGGGTGCGTACCCCCAGTGCACACATTCCAAGGCATTTAAGCGCCCACACATGGGGTTTTCTCATGGTATTTAGCCAACAGTATTGGGTTATCATGGTTTTGGTCCGTGGTATTGATTATTTTATTATTATTATTGAGAGCCCCATGATCCTTGATTTGAGGAAGAGCTTGCCTATATAAAGCAAAGGAGATCATTTGGCTTAAGTATGTTTTTTGGTTGAATATCTGATGAGGGTTAGATCTAGTCTAGATCTAAATAAGGCGAATCTACTGATGGACTAAGATCTCTTCGGCGCATGTTCAGATCTGTAGATCTAACTGTCTGGGTTCTTTCTAAAGTCTTGAAATCATCTATGCCCGAAGGTACACAGGTACAGTGAACGAAAAGTGCGTACATACGCAGGAGCGAAGGGTTTCCGGTGCGCCGGTACGCAGGCACAGAAGGCTTTCAGGTGCGCCGGTACGCAGGCACAAAAGGGTTTCAGGTGCACTGGTACGCAGGTGCAGAAGGGTTTCAGGTGCGCCGGTACGCAGGTGCAGAAGGGTTTCAGGTGCAGATGACCGCAGGCAGTTCAGTGGACTCAGAGCGGGGTACGCAGGCTAGCAGTTGAGCAGAGTGCGTACGTAACGCAGCTTAAGCAGTTAGCAGGGTGCGTAATTGTAAATGCCAAGGCAAGCAGCTTGAGCAGGGTGGAGTACCCAGTATGCAGGCAAGCAGTTGAGCAGGGTGAGTACCAGTATGCAGGCAAGCAGTTGAGCAGGGTGAGTACCAGTATGCAGGCGAGCAGTTGAGCAGGGTGCTTACTTCTCTTAAAATCCTTATTTATCATTGTTGTTTTTTGGGTTTGGTCCTATTATTGTTGATCTGGTTACTACAGTTGATTGGGTGATTCTCTTATACTTGATGATCATTTGATGCTTATGGATCCAATTTGAAAATTTATGAAAAGTGGTCCTTGTAAGAAAAGAAGTAGGGGGTTGTAGCTCCCTTCCAGGAGAGACTGGAAAACGAGAGAGAGTTGTAGCTCTCTGCAGGTTGCAGCCTGCGTACTGGTAAAGGACTGCACCAGTAAAAAACCATTGTAAAAGGAGTTTCTAATTTGAAAGAAGATAGAGACATATTGCAGCAGGTGGTTTTCACCCACATTGGGTTTCCACCTTACATCTTGTGTTCTTTGGTGTGACTATCTGTTTTCTTTGTTCATGCTCATTATTAATGGTACTGACATGCAAAACTAATTCAAAGAACAAATAAGGAAGATTTATAAAAAGAAGTAGATAATACTGATTCACCCCCCCTCTCAGTGTTATTTCCAACAGTATGTACTTTTTGTAACTTACAATTCAATGGTCACGATATGTTCTAGACATGAAGTGATTCGATGGTTCATTCTCTCCTCGGTATTACTGACACTTTATTCGTGGCATAACACCCAATTGGTCCATGATCTCTATTTAAAGAGCATGGAGGGTCATTTGTAAGGTGACCGCTCATGAGAGAAGCTTATGTAAATTTTATTTCATTTACATTAATAAATTGCCTGAAATGGTTGTGTTGGCTCAGGCTGTGGACTGTTTCCCTCTTTGAGGGTTTTAACCACGTCAAGAACACTAGTGTACTGATCTGTGATCTGTTTGTTAGCGGTGTCCTTTGGTGTTCTATCTAAGGAACTTACCCTGTAAATTCCTACACCCTGGTTGCTGGCCTAATTTCTCTTGTGCACTGGGATTTTTATTTATCTTGTACTTGAATAGTTAAATTTTTAAAGTATAATTGTTTGATGGAGAATAAAGAAGGGCTAAAAGAACAATAACACTTTCACAAGTAATTGTCAAGATCAAGAATTCAAATTGTAATCGAATTTCAACACCCACGTCTCATTAAGCACCTCCAAGCACAGTGTAAACACCTTTGGACTACTTTTAAAGTTAACAAGGCTGAGTCTACATGGATAGGAAGTAACGTGTTGTCTATGAGTCTAACATGCCTGCAATGGGTTAAATTTGTGGGTATTCATGTTACCAAACAAGACTTGCGAGCTTTTGTGACACAATGAGTTTGTCATAGTGAGTTTGAGTTAATAACTTATTGATGTCACTATTGAAGCACAACAAAAAATTACCATTTCTTTTATTTTTTGTTTGCAAGCTTTTGCTAGCATTCTATTAGCGACATGGGAGGGTTTCATGTTGACATTGAGGGCGTTTGAACTAGAATTTCTCATTAGAATCAGGGAGGCGAATCCCAAACAAGTTAGCAACCATCAAACACAATCTCGTCAACAATCCAACGCACTTACAACTTGCATTTTTTGCTCATTGTTGAATTTTCCCATTTTCTAGCTGGTGAATAATGTCTTTGCTAGGTTCTCTACCCACCCATAGTTCTTAGTGAATTTTTGCTTCAAAGAAGTGATTTTGGAGGTTTGAATCTATAGGGGTTAGGATAGGAATCAAATTTGCAAGCTTGCGATGATCCAATCCAAAGTTCGCTAAAATCTAATGTGTGTGGGAAATTAAATAACCAAGTTCTATGATTGCCAACTTATGCAAAGGATTTGAAATCACTATGGCTTTTCCTAAGTAGTTGTTGATATTGTGCATAAATAATTATTTATCAACCATAGTCATAAACTATGTTGAAAATTCAATGACAACAGTAATAATTTCCCATGAAAATAAAAGGTTGTGCATTAAAATAAATCTAGCTAAATTGTAGGAATAAAAGGATTGCACCTATGTTAAGATGTCACAATAGGATTTTGGAATGAGGAGTGTTGATGACAATGGCTAGATTTGTTTGTGTGCAAGCAACCATTAGGATTCAAGAGCCAACTAAAGGAATAACCCTCAACAATTATTGGTTTACACGATTAGAGTGGTTATAGTTGAATGACAACAAATTCAAATCATTTACAAATTGAGTTATCAGGAAATGATTAAATGTTGTTTAATATATCTAATTAATGAATGAATTGTTGATTGAATGTTCTGTTACAATCTTGGCAAGGTCATGTAATGGGGGAACTAGTGGTGCAAATAAAGCTAGAAAAATATTCATGAGTAGAGGTGCAAATTATTGATTGAGTCAAACTTTTTTTGTGCTTGACATGTGATTTTGGTGTGATAAGGTGTTTGAGTCATGATTCTTCAACTAGTTCTTACCACCCCATTACTAAGTTCATTTTGTTGTGTGAGACAGTGTCAAGGATAAATGAAGTAGACATGAAACTAGAACCAAGGGAAGTGGATGAAGATTGATGGGAAAAGAGGTAGGAGGGTCAAACCTGGGCTACAAGGTCTACAAAGAAGTTGAAGAAGTGTGGGAATGAGTACAACAAGACCTAATTGAGGAGAAATATAGGATTAGGAGTTTCCAAAGCAAACATAGAATGATGGAATGAATTGGAAGGGCTCAACAAACTTCTCTAGAAGATTCATCTCAACATTTGAATAATCGGTCAAATGTGGATTATGTGAAAGTGTTTGAAATTTTCATGTTATAGAATCAATCAGTTTTGAGTAATATTTTGGGAATTTTTTCCATTACATTCTTCATAAAATCCATAAAAACCCAAAATGGGGAGAGAAAAGGACTTTGCATGGGTCTACTTTGAAACATTGCCTTCATGCAAAATGAAATTTAACTTTCTTGGAAAGGATTTGAGTGGGGGAATAGATTGATATAATTATACCCGACACAATTCCTTGAAAGGATGCAAGACCTTGTCCACTTGCCCTTATAAATTTTCAACACTATCACGAACAATTGAGGCAAACACAAAGAAGCAAATATTAACATTTGAAAATTATTCTTCTTCAAATACACAAGTAACTCAAGTGTTTATTGTGAGTGTAAGAGAAACTTTATTTCCAATCTTGTGTGGCCTTCATTTATTCTTGTTCAATCTAACACCATTAGTAGTAATGTGCACGCACCTTTGGCTCCACATGCTACTTCTAGTTCTTACTTAGCTTGGATATGAGAGGTTGGAAATCAAGTGTCCATTTTGAAGCTAGGAAAGCAATAACCAATTTTGGTTTTATTTTGAAATACCCTTCAATGTTTGTAGCAGTCTTTATTGGCATGGCATCATTAATGTCATTTCCGTTGTGCAATCGAATTTTAAGCCCCTACATATGATCTCTTAGGTTTGATTTGTTGGTTGAGTTTGTTTAGTATGTAATACAAGTTCTTGTGAAATGTTGTGAATTTTGAACAAGAGTTGGTTGCACTATTATGTCTTGGGTAGATTGATACAAGAAATAAATCCTTAAGAAATTTGCTTGTTTCTTGCCCCAAAATCACAATGTTCCTAAAATTAATTTACTCTTTAAACCAAGTAAGGAGTGTCCAATTGCTTTATGAGTTGTTAGAAGTTTGTTGTCGTAGAGGTGGGGAGATGAGGTATTATACATATTGTGAAAAATAGTGTAGCAAACTACATGGTTTCTCTCAGTGTTTGATGGAGAGACCATCCTCCATTTTTTGGACCCCATGTGTAGCCCACTGTTTATAACTTATGATAGATACAAGAGTATGCCAATGGGATTTTTCGAGTATAATGATGTTGATACAAGTAGGATCACCAATAGGTCTCCTATATAAATAATGAGAGATAAAGTAAAAAGATAATGCCTATATGCTAAAACATGGGACACCTTTGACATTGAGTGCAAGCAACAAAGTTGTTAGGGACTAGCTATGGTCTGAATATTGGAAGAAGCTGGACAGGGTCTGGATAGCCTTGAACAAATAGCCAAATCTCCTACGGATCTCATAATAAATTGGGCGATGGAAGATGAAATGCTCCTTTGTCTCAATATCTTGGGGATGGCATGGTTTGCATATCATGTCTGATCGATTAATTTGGTGGTTAGTCTCAATCTGCACTATATGAGAGCCAACTATGAATTGTCCCAATGGGGTCTGAAGGGTGTGCGTCGAATGACAAAGCATGTAATGGCGCCAAACAATGAGTTTTATCCAAGCATATAAAGCCATCTTCGGATGTTACCCACCTTAAGGTTTTATCCAAGCGACTTGTACACATTTCTCATAGATATCCTCTTGGATGATTTATTCATCTCCTGTTTGGTAGGTAAGAGATGGCCGAGTGCACACATATAATATCTAAATGGAGGAAGTTGGTCCATCGTAATACCAGTCTAAGCAAGGAGATTTGAGACTTTGGTGTATGGACATCGAGATTGAGTTGAAGGACTAGTTGTTGCAATGAACTCAAACGAATAATAGGCTAGGTATGGATAGTAGTCACATTGCTTCATTGTGTTAGCGAAGCTCCAAACATGGTGTCGAAGTGAGACGAGTCCAAACATTTCCTCAAGTTGGAAGCGGCGAGCTCCAAACTCTGAGAGAATAATGGGTTGATTAACTACCTACTTGCATGGTATGATGCAAGGAAGGAGCATGGTCTATACTCTCTTTGCTGAAGACCAATCACATTATAGTAAACCATGTCCCCAAACCTTAGAACCATATAGAACTGTGTTTCAAATAAAAGTGTCCATGAGTGACAACTTTGACAATATGTCTTGAAAATGATGTTGGAGACATTGCCTCTTAAGTAGGGTTGAGGACTCATAACCCTTGTTGGTTTGGTAAAGTGAGGTTTTATGAATAATGCTGATAATTAAGCATATGAACTAGTGATCTCAATCTCCTCTCCTTGGAAAATGAAATGGCGATTAGAGAGCATCTTCTTTGACACATTGAAGATCATGACCTTGGTTTTACCTAGGTTGATCGTCCGCTGATGAAGATGACAGAAAAGGGCCAAGGCATCCAACTATCTTTGTAATCCATTAGGAGATGATGCAAGAAGGACCACATCATTTGTAAACATCAAGATAGAAATCAAGACATGGTGTAGAACAAAACCATCATTGCCCTAGATGTGCTCATACAAGGACTCCAACTTGTCAATATAGATCCCAAATAGTGTGGGTGACAAGGGGCAACCATGTTTTACTCCAGTAGTACGTTGAATAAAATTTGATAGCTTGTGTGTTGCGCATAGATGATGAAGAAATGCCTTGTATAAATGTATTATGGTTGATAAATGGGTCTCTGAAATGCCAATGCCTATGGGTCTCTACAATGAAGGCTCCTTAAGGATAGAGTCAAAAGCTTTCTGACCATACAATTTCAAAGAGTGATGTTGGGCTTCCTCAATGATGGTGCTCAGTGTAAAGATGTGATCAATAGTTTGGTGCTCTTGTTGGAATCCAATTTACCCCCCAACCATAAGTTGTCTCCACTCAATCTCCCTAGAGAGATGCACGTGGAGGAATGTAGCAAGAGCTTTGAGAATGTGTGGTCCACCATGATCATCTTGTAATTATTGGGATTTGAACAGGAGCCCTATTTGTGTATCAGGTGAATGATGTGCTGTGACCATGTTGATGGGAAACTTGTATGTTGGAAAGCTTGTGTTGGTAAAATTTGTTGTGGACAAGGTAATGGGCCTCAACAATAGAATTACAATTATGATCTTTTATTTGAGGTAATTTACTGAAGTCAAGGAGCTTATCTTTCCTACCATTACTAGATTCATTACTAATTTTATCTCTTTATAATGCATAATTTCACAAAAGATGAGTTTGAAGAGGATGTTGAGTTCTCTGAGTCAAAATATTCTAGATTCACATATCATATTGTGATCTCTGCACTTTAGTTTAATGATGTTTTTTGGAGGGATGTTATGGAGGTTGGTATAATTTCAGGTCCGTTGGTAGAAGTCTTGATGATGGCTGGAAACACACTATATGTTACATCTATGAGGGCATGGGTAGGGCTAAATCAATATATGGAGGCATAAAGTTCTAGTACATATCTCTATGGGAGATCGTTGATGCCAAGTGGGAGCATTTGTTGCATTCAACTTTGCATTTTGTTAGGTACCTTTAAAACTAACATTCTTTTATGATTAGAGCATTTGTGGAAGATGGGGAGGTGACTAGAGCCTTGTTTGAGTGCATTTAGAAGGATCTTCTTGATGATGAAACTAAAACCCTAGTCATTTCACAACTTCAAGAATATTGGGTCACAAATGATCTCTTTTATGATAGCAATGCAATCAAATTAAGGAAGATTGTCACTTGTTACAATTTATTCTTACATTTTTGATCTTGATTGTTTCATTTCTTTTGAACTTTAAACCTTGGATCATGATACTTGAAAGTTGATTAAGCCTTGCGAGATCCCCCCTTCTTTCCCAAAATATTTGGATGTGGGGTGGCTCAATCACTAGCCTCAATAGTTGTTGGTAGCCTTGTGGGACTTGATTGGATTTGAACTTGTGACCTATGGCCACCATTAAAATTTTTGTAACTATGGTAGATGAAATTATGTAATTGTAACGTGGGCCTAGCTATCGTAATGACCATGCATGTTTACTAGTTACTAAGTTAGGATAGAGTTAGCCATTCCAAACTTGACACCGAGGAAAAGAAAATTGTCAAGAGTGAACTGTGAGGGTTTCAAGATGAGCCCATGGTAACCAATGGAACAATGGTGTTCAAAGACATCTTTAAACAATAAAACATATCTTTGTAAGAAGATCCCAAGAGGGCAATTCATTGTTTGTGCAATGTGTGTAAAATGATGCTAGAGCCTCACCAATAAATAGGTTTAGGCTTTACCATGAGGAACCCAAAGGATCAAATCATGATAATCACAAAAGTGGTTATTGATAAATGAAGCGGTCCCAAAGGACCATTAAATCCCTCAAGTTGGTTTTAGGCTAAATATTTTTACATACTCCATTAAACTCAACTTGGAGGGTCTATGAAGGTGTCATTATCTTTGCATGACCCCTTTATGACTTTGTTTTGCAGTGAGTATCATTGCTACATCACTCCTGTACGAATTCTAGTGATATCACATCTTGCATGATTCCCTCCCTTAACACTGAGAGCCAAAATACTTGACCATGTTGAGGTATAGTGACCTCCACAAGACCTTCATCCAATCCTCTTCGTAACATAGTTAAGAATTTTTTTTCAACAAGGCTTACAAGATAGAGTTCTTTAGGACTGAACTTCCCAAACATCTCCATTCACAAAGGTGGAGCACCCAAAGTCTATGCTCAAATGGTCAAAAAAGATTTTCTAAAAAGTTTTCTCAAGAGTAATATCTGAAATCTAGCAATCAAGCAATCTCATCCATGCAAGCTACAAACGTAAATTCTCCTAAATCATGTCAGTGGAACATCAATTATACCAAGTTTAAGGCTTTCAATTAAGTAGAGCATCAACAATAGCTAAGTTTAACACTGTCGAGAATAGTACAAAAGAAAAAAAGAAATAAAATTAGATTTCTTTGTTCATTGAAACACCCTTTTGGTCTCTCCTTATGTATCAAAAAATTGTTCGCTCGTTCATCATTTATTTGAGTAGTACCTAGGCATTCACCTACTTCAACTTCTCCATATCTTCTCATCATCAAACATTTATATTGATTTTTGTTGATTAGTCAAAACCATCAATGGGTCTTTAACAACATCAAGTTGGGTTTATACATCCTCACAAACCCAACAACACCCCACCCCCTCGAAAACCTAATTTGCATTGAAATGGACTTGACAAATTTTCAAAAAATCTAGATACAATATGACAAGGAAATGGCAATTATATATATATATATATATATGAATGACAAAATAAAGATTTCATATTACCATTCATCTTTTATAATCTAGATTCTATATTTAAAAATACATAATCATCATCATTAATTCAACATAAACATTGTCGTCATCATTAATGATTATTATAACATTCGACATATCATCAAGTTTTTGTTTCCAATTTTAATCATCAATATCATCACCAAAAATAACAATGCACACTACATAGTACAAATTACAAAATGAATTATGATTGATAGTCTACTATCATATGACATATTATGGTATTCAATTTTCATTGTTCAAATGTTTAAAGCATCATCATAAATTACATTCACATATAATAAAATATGTTTTCATCCATGTAATTAAGATCCATTGCCACATCAACATTTGAATCCTCTCCAGGAGTGGGAGCATTGCCCATGTCCACTTGAAGATGCAATTATTTTTTCCTCCTCGTCAAACAAATTCATATGAGACATGGCATTCAATGTCATATCCAAGTCAGGCAACTCTGGATCCACATCCCATAGTTTGGTGGGCTCAAATTTGTACTCGTCACTCTTGTGTGACAGAAGCCGAAAGTTCGAATGAACATACACTAGTTCCTCAGCCTTCTTGGAACCTGTTATGGCTCAAACTAGCAGGGGTTCCTAGAGGGGCACTTGCTAGGTCAAGAGAAACAATGAAGCTAAAGCCCATTGTCACCATAGCTAAAGCTTCCTACACTTTACAAACTTTCATCGATGGGAGGAGACTCTATATATAAAGAATCACTTATGAAGGATAGATCATCTAGGATGGATGTGAAGTGATCTCGGGGACCCTTTCCTAGCGGAGGCTCAAGAATGGGACTTGCTTGCTTCTTAAGCAAGGTACAGGCTTTCTAAGAGAAGGGGATGAGGGTTTAAGGTCTAGGTTTAAGGAATGTGAATTGTAAAGGGTCTTCCAAAATCCTAAAATCCTTCTTGAACTTGGTTTCCCAAGTGGTTTTTGAAGAGTTAATTTTGATAAGATATGGGACCACACAAGACCAAGTGAACCTAGGTTAGGTCAAGAGTAAAGAGTTTAGCAACCAATGATAGATTTGACCTAAACAAGGAGTAGAAGGGGATCAAAGATGTGATTTTCACTAAAAGGTGCAAAATGATCTCTATGAGGAACTAGCCTAGGGAAACTTAGGGCAAAAACTAATGTTGAGGCTAGGGCTTGGGATATCTCATAACCACACTGTTGGAATTCCCTCAAATTTGGAGGAGGCCTAAGAGAGACATCAACACAATAGAGGCAAAGAGATCGAAGTTTTTCTATGGATGGTTTGTCGGGAAAATGATGCCCTAGGAGCCCTAATGTGGCTAGACCTAGATTAAAGGGGAGGTGAAGAAAATTGGTTCTTTAAGTGATCACCTTATGGTAGACCAGTGCCTAATCTTTTGGGGAGTTTGGAGTCAAGAATAATATGAAGATGGGCTTCGTTTCTAGGTCAAGGAGGCTTCAAGGACAACTTCACTTGTCATTAGGGCAAAGGAGAGTGACCTTAAAGCTTTTACACTTCGTTTTGCAAGGTTAGATGGCTTGTCAAGATAAATTCAACCATATAATTATCGCTAGGAGAATTCGTTCAACATACATGGCCCATACATAGAGATATGCTATATAGAAACATAATTCCACAATTTCGTAGTAAATGCATGCAACAACTAGCCCTAGTATAGTGAAATTCTCATCATCAATGTATGTGACAAACTAAAAGAATAAATAGCATTGAATTTGTACTTACATGTAAGAGAATATCCAACCACCAATAAAATTGCCAATCAAGAAGCTCCAAGATAAGAAAAGACAATCCATACATCAAAATTCATTCATGCTCCAAAATTTCGTCCACCAAGAAGGAATAGCGAAAATCTCAAGAAAGATACAAGACCAAACCAAGTGATGATGAGAAATGAACTCTCATCATTTGTATTTATACACTCCTAATGAGTTCGATTTAGCTACTTGACCGTGCATTAGCCACTAGCCACTAAAATAAAAATAATGTGCAAATAACTAACTCTTGGTGACAAGCCCACCAAACTAGCTCATAAACAAAATAAGAAGCCTCTCAAGAGGTCGAATGATCAATAATAGATATCGTTGGGCTCTCTAAGAAGCTTGATGAAGTCCATAAGTGTCATAATGATGAATAGGAACTCCAAAAGTAATGGACAATGGGTTGGCCCCTTGTTCTCCACATAATAATCTTGTGGTGCTCCCAATAGGTGTGAGGGAACACAAGTGACCTCATGGGTTTCCAAGTAAGTCGATGATGCTTGTAGACCATTTGTAGGGGCTAAGATGATGATGCAGGTGTTGCCACATCAACATACAAGTCCTAAGTCATCTGCGAAGTGCATGGTACAACTATGGGGTTGGTTAGGCAAAGGTGAACTAGGTGCATCTTCCTCATCCAATAGGTAAGTCTTGAGCAATCTCTAAACATCTCTGGGGATCCATGGAGTGTTTTCTATTGTTGTGGAGGGCCATGGCTCTAAACACACCTTACATGTTTCAATGTAGCCCTTTGGACGTTTAGGACCCAAGTTCCAGTATAACAAGTGATCAAGGAAATTGATTAAAAGAGCTTACAAACCATGGAAAACAGGGGGGGACTTTGTAATGGCATGCCCTTCCATAGTGGGCTTTGGCATGTGCTAATGTCTCGAAACTCCAAATGGGGTTAAAGTTTTAAACTGTGGTCAAATTTCACCTTGGACAACTCAGATGACCGAGATGATGATTGCATTGGATTTCTCTTTTCGAGAGGACCAAAATCGACCTAAAGATCACCTTATTTGGACAAGTGAAAGTTGGTTTTTGAATTTATTTATTCACTCATGTATATTGGGTTAGGTCGTCCCTAAGCACATGTTAAATTGGAAAGGTCGGTCTCAACCCCCAGTGGACCCTCATGAAAGCATATAAATAGGAAACCTCAAGCTCATTTGGACACATGGGATCAAGCCATCTTCTACTCTTCTCTTTTGTCTTGGCTCGCTCAGGCCTGATGGATGAAGTTTGCGCAAGGGTCCGAAATCACAGGGGTGAAGCTCACACTGATCTAGGGTTTTCTAGTACCTGGACGCTAGCACACAGTGGTCCTGACAACGTCTAGGAAGCCTGGAATGCTAGCACAGAGTGTTTATGGGAGTGTCTGGGAGGCTAGGGTTTTCGCAATCCAGTTTGATCCCTAGAACACATGCACAATATGGTCTTGAGAGTGTCCGGGCTGCTATAGACGCTCGCACAAAAGCCTTATGAGAGCATCCAGGGTTTGAGGCAGATCTAAGTATGTTTGACCTTGGACGCCCTCACCTAGTTCACCTAGGAGCATCCAGATCTGTTCTAGACGCATTCTTCCAGTTCTGCAGAGAGCATCCAGGACTAATATAGACGCTCACACAACTCCTCCTCCCTGTGTTCGAGAGTTAAAGATGAGTTATCATTCTTCAACCATGTTCAACAATGTTCAACTCAGTGACAACAATATCCAATAATTGACTTCAGTGAGTGACAACACAATACAATCATTAGAATCAGGGTTTTGATTATACACATGATTAGATCTGTTTCATGGATATCATAGTTGTTTTGTTGTGTAGATAAAGATATGGATCATTGTACTCTCTTTTGCTGAATCATTTGATGATGATTTAAGAAGAAGATTTTTAAGGGTTTTCCCCATAGTGGGTTTTGCCCTAGTCTCGGGCAATCATGGTGTCTCTATGTGTGTGCATGCTTTTCTTCTATTATTCCTTAATGTTTCGCTGCATTGATGATGATGATGTTGTTCTTTCTATATAATTGCATATGCCGATGAATAATGGTATAGATCTGAGTAATGTAATGATGATAAGGGGTGAACTTAATGTTTTAATGAAGAAATGCAATTATCAAAGCAAAGAACAATGTAGCCATATGAAAAATTAACATAACCAAGTATTCTATTATGTGGTTTCTACTTCTAAAGGGGATAATATGTCCAAGATACATCCCTTAAAGGGTGGTGGCATGTGATAACGAGATGGAGTAGGGAATGAAAGGGGTGGCCCTAGGTAACGTGATGGGGTACAAGGGTAGCTAATACAAGGGAAGCCCGCACTTTGGTATATAATGTATAGGAGGGAGCAATCATGCTACATGAGGTGCCCCAACCTTGATTTTTCCACTCTTCTTTATATGCCTTTTCCCTTTTATGATTTTTCTTTAATTGATTGCTCGAGGCTCTAGGGGTAACAACATGATGTGTGAGATATAGCAGTGGATACGCCCTTTAAGGTAGGGCGGTTAATTGCCCACCAGGTGTTGGGACAATCACGGGTTCTTGAATGACAAAGGAGGCTCATTTAGGGCCTGTATGAACCAGGTTGGTGGCCATGATGATGGGGTAGAGCTCATGTATTGGCTTTTGCCCATGTGCTCCTAGGGTAAATTTTGTCTCTCTCTTGTGCATTGTGATCTCTACTGCTTCATTGTCTCTATGGTTAAATCTTGTCTCTCTCTCTTGTGCATTGTGATCTTTACTGCTTCATTGTCTCTATGGTTGAATTTTCGAATGCGTAATTGCTTAATGCTACATTGTAAGTGTTAAATAAACATCTACATCATTGGAAGTAATTATCAAGATACAGAAATAAGTTCAATTTGCACACGAAAAATTAACATGGTATCAGAGCTTTAGTGAATGAAAGCACTGAGATAACTCTTGAGGAACTCTAGATCTACTATTAAGACTCCTCTATGGCTTCCACTATGAAATGAAAGAACAAGTTAGAGGGGGCTACAAACTATAGAGCTTGGAAAACGAGAATTGACCTAATTCTCGCAAGGGAAGATCTTTTGGAAATTTTGCAAGGCAAAGTGACTAAACTAACAGATGACATAGGAAAGAAGAAGTACAAGAAAGATGACATCACTACTATGAGCATTATTGTGGACTCCATTAAAGATCATCTGATCCCATACATCTAAGAGCTTGACACTTCAAAGAAGATGTATGATGCCTTAATTGGATTGTATATCATCAACGATATTGGCCAATGTCATGAGTTTGAGAAATGAGCTTCGTGATATTAGAATGGCAAAGAACGATACAATGGCTTCATATTTTGTAAGGATCTCTCAATTGAGAGATAAACTACAAGCAATTGATGAAATTATCTCTAATAAAGAACTTGTGACCTTAGCACTTAATGGACTACCTCAGTCATGGGATTGATTTGCATCAGGTATAAGCAAAAAATAAGACTCAAAGTTTTGAAGTACTATGGGAAACTTGCTCTCAAGAAGAATCAAGACTCATGTCTAGAGAAAGAATTCAAAAATATCAAGAAGAAGAAGATTCTCAAGCATATGGAATGCGTTTCAAGAAGGCTGGAGGAAGGAAGAAGTTTGGCTTTCAGGAGAGAAGCGATTTTGATAAAAGATCTAATCCTCAAAGAAAGAAAGATATGTCAAAATTTCAATGTTGCCATTGTCACAAATTTGGTCATTATAGAGACCAATGTCTTGAGAGATCAAATGACAGAAAGAAAAGAGGAAGACAACACACTACCACTGCAGACGTTGATGAAGATCCAAAGAAAGCTAAAGTTGAAGACTCAAGTAACAAAGATTTCTTCTATTAAGCTGGAATCAACAACATACTTTATGTCTTAGGTTTGAAAAATAATTTTTTCTTCCATTTCATCTTTAAAAAGATAGAGGAGATAGAGTAGCATTCATTGGCATGCATTCATTGAGTAGTAGGATTATGAAGGGTCTGTTAGAGTAATTGGGATTCCTTCATAGTAATTAAGATTCGTGAAGGAATGATTAAGGCTCTA
Source organism: Pinus taeda (assembly GCA_000404065.3). Taxonomy (NCBI): domain Eukaryota; kingdom Viridiplantae; phylum Streptophyta; class Pinopsida; order Pinales; family Pinaceae; genus Pinus; species Pinus taeda. The sequence continues at coordinate 247,233 of APFE030039643.1, read as the reverse complement.
TTTGAAATTGCAAGTGCTAAACACTATTGGACTTTCAAAATAGATTCTTAAAGATCTAGGGGTTGACTGACTGAAAAACTCTAGGATTTGTGGACAAAACCCTAGATTGAATCATCACTTGCATGAAGAGCATATTGATTCTAGGGTTTGTAAACCCTAGCAAACTAAAAGGGCTTGAATAAGAGAAACCCTAGGGTTGTGTACAAAACCCTAGGATGAGACATTTTTGCTGAAAGAGGAAACCCTAACTCATGCAAGGAAGGAATCACATCATATGGACAAGGGTGATTTGCCTCATGGATGCAAGAAGTCTAAGATCAAGAGGGAGCTAACTTCCTTCTTAAATATAAGTATTTTATATCTCTTTAATTGTTACTATTGTTGATTTCACTACTAGTTAGTCTCTTGTACTTGTATTTGTTGCTTGGTTGTACCCGTTCTTCCATGACCTCCTAGTGAGGATTACAGGTACATGACGAAGGTTGCCTAGATTTTCGTAGAAAATGATAATATTGAAAGAACAAAGCAAAGCTTGTGACAAAAGGGCTCGTTTTGAGAGATATCATACTAGAAGGGATCTGGATTCAGAGGGAGCAGTCTGATCATCAAGATTGAAGTATCTATGCTGAACAAAAGTTAGTAGTAACTTCCAAGATGAAGTATATAACCAACTTAAGAGAAGTATAAAGCGAAACATTATCTCAGTAAGAGGGAGAAAACTATGATGGGACATCTTGTTAGGTACACTTCTCTTAAAAACATATTTTATGATTTTTGTTGAATAACATACTAGATGAATGTAGAGACTGTCCTTCTTGATGAAAGAAGAAGTGTACATAAGTGCTACCTTAGGACCTTGAGGTACATGAGAAAAAGACGAATGATTGAAGAAGACATTGGGCTTGGTAGCTTAGATCAAAGTTGATCCTATATGATTTGTCTCTAACATATTGTTAGAAGGACTCATGTGTCAAAGGGAGCAATCGTGGTAGAAAAAAATGATTCTGTTATAGATTTAGAGGGAGGTCGCCGTTGAATTTGATATGAAGGATTTTGTGTTTGATGTACTACTATTTGGGACTGGAAGTTTGGAATGATGGACAGTAAGTCCATGTCTACTCCCATTGTGAACAAATTGAGAGATTATGAGTTTGAGTAGTTGATTGGCTCCTTGATGTATTAGGCTTGACATTTGCTTTGCAGTATGTATTGAGATATCTGCATGATACTATGGTTTGAGATGTATCCCAAACAATGAGATACAATTGCAGGATTATATTGATTTTGATTGGGGAGGGAACCCTGATAGACATGAAAAGTACATATGGAAATTGCTTCAATTCTACTTTGATTTCTTGAATGAGTAGGAAGCAAAGGAAAAATATATTGCAACTTGATTTGTCAAAGCACATCGAGATCAAGTACCACTACATTTGTGACGTGGTGCTGAAGGGAGAAGTGAGGCTCCGGTATATTACTATTGATGAGCAGGTAGATGATATTCTGACGAAGCCTTTGTCTTGGGTGAAGTTTGTGTACTTAAGGGACACGCTGGGACTTGTTGATACCTCTCTATTGATAGTGCTGGAGTCCCACCAACAGCTAGGGGGTCTCCCTAGTGTGAAGTCCCAATTAGACCTCATACTGTTTGGGATAAGAGCCCCATCCGGTATGTGGGCTTGATTGCCACCATACAATTTTCGCCCTTGGCTGTCAAATGTGATGATGTCAGAGTGAAGACAAGGATGAAATGCCCGAACAATGAGTCAAAGTCAACCCAAGATTGGCAAACTGCAGAAAGAGGTATAAGAAAGTTATAGCAACAATAAGAAATGTGCCATGAGGAGGATTAGTAAGACAAAACTGTCTCAGACATACATGAACAAGAACATGGAATAGGTTAATTGCAAATTAGTTCACAATAGGTCACCAACATGGCATGGAAATAATAAGCACAGATTGAAAGCAAACACACGTGCAACAACGACAAACTAGTCCATAACATATTACCTATATGAAAGCACACATACAAATACAGTGAAAATACCAGACAACCAATACAACCACTATGAGTAAGCATGGGAATCAATGCCAGAAATGAAGACTTCTTATTGATGTTGCTGCCAATTCAAGTACATGAACTGCAATTAACCAAAGCCCAACAGTGGAACATGGGTGGCTCATACCATTATCCAATGCATAATCCTAGCCTCACTATAGCTCACCCTACTAGTTGCCAAGAGCTGAGTGCCTCTAGCTCTTTGAGCAAAGATCAACTATCCACTGGTAGTCCTAGCTCTAGTGCTAAAAGCCCCCCCTCCCCCGCCCCTCCCCATTCCCAAATGAGGCTTGAGGGCATACTTGTAGAAATGAGGTGACTGTTCACCTACTGTGACCCTTCACCTACCTTCATGACTCTTGAACTTCCTCACTATTCTCTCATGCTCTAATGACTATTACATGCTCAAGTGACATTCGTAGAGCTGTTGACATTATGATAGCAGAGAAGACATGAGGTGAGTATAAAGGGTTCTTGGAAACCCTAGGATAATCATTGCCAATATGTTGCTTGGTCATGAGACAAGCTTATCTTCTTGCTATTGCGCCTTGCATCTGTCAACCTTTTGATGTTGTGCCTTTCGTATGGCTGACTGGTTCCTAGAGCCTATGTGGAACCATCTTTCCAGCTTGCAGCTTTTGTGAGAAACTCTAGCTCCTTCCATATGGTCAACGTTCTCGCGTCCTTCCTTCTGCTTGCAAACAAATGATACTAGTTACACATACTTTCGAACAAAGAATGACATTAAATCACAATCAATCGATTAAAAGAAAGATATTAATTGGACCCCTGTATAGTCCCTTCTCTTGCAATGGTGTTGTCAGAGCAAGTGGCTTTGCAGGGTCTTTCTAGGCTTCCTCAATCATGTTTTCATCTATGGGCCAACTATCATCCATGGGACAAGTGTTAAATGCAGTTTCATTGCCCCAATTCACATAGGCATCTTCGGTTCAAGGGAATGTGCTAATATAGCTTTCTCTGGTAGCTCCATAAATAAATAGCCCACTCCTTGTTGCCATAATATCTTCAATGATATCATGTCTTCCATATCATTCCTTCTAGGTTTAATCACATCAAACCCAAACTGTAACTACTTCACTACCTTTACAAATTTTCTTTGCACAATTGATGCTTTGGACAAGGGTGTGAGAATAACTTGTGAATGAGCATGATTAGTTGTCTTTAGATTCAAGTATCTTACAAAAACGAACATTGCATTTCCATGCTTCATGTACCCTTGGTTAGTGCATAGTAGAAATTGTCTCTTATACACATTACAAAAGATGGATATCTAGATTAGGGCTTGGCAAGCAAAACTAGCAGGCCTATGTGTATTAGGCACTCTCTTTCTCCTTTCAATCTCCTGGATGTGTCTTTCATAAGGTTTGGAGAACGTTCCCTCAAAACATATCATCAAACTCTCTGAAGCTCGCTTTTGGGCGTGAATTATTGTTTCATAAGAAGTCCTTACTTGCAATAAAAACACACATGCATGGACCATTATCTCCACTCTTGAATGTGAAATATCAACACCGATTATTAAAGAAGGCATATCTGATCTAAGAGGAAATTGTTTCTTTTGCTCATCAATAAAAAATGAACTCTGACCTCCAATTTCAATTTAACAACATAATCATGCCTATATTTCTTGACATGGCCCGCCAAGCAACATTAGGTCCAAACACTAAAATCCAGCGCGCATAATCTTTTTGTAGTAGCATAAAGGGGCTTGTTCTCTTGTTAGGGCATAAGCGTGAGAGGGTTACCATTCTTCTCCCTCGAGGCTACTACATGTTTCACAACACCTTCAATATTCTCATTCATCTCATTAATAATTGTTTCATATCCTTTGCATTAATGCACACACTTTTCATAACCTTTGAACATTTCTTCTCCAACTTAAGTGATAAGGTCTTGTCACTTGTTATAAAGTTAACAACATACTTACATTAGCTTCAAATGTTTGCGAATTGCAAACTTAGGTTTTCTTGTCTCATGGAAACGTTGATTTTTTTCATTCACAACATGGTCATTAGCATACTCTTTAATATAGCAGAGTGCACCCATTCTTTTTATCACCGATCACATTTTGACTCAACAAATAGGTCGTATTTCAAAGTGACTTGCAGGCTTGATGCACTGGTTGCATCTATGGGTCACAATGCTGGTCACACCTTTTCTCCATAATGCCAAGTTGGTTTCATTTGCCAACTATGACTTGAGGGTGTGATTTACAACTTTAGCATGATCGCAAGTCACATCTGGTTGGTGTTTGTTTATAAACACTAGGGATTTAAAAAATGCAATCTATGCCGCAGTCCAATCACATCTTGAACCCATACTAGAGGTCGTAGATAGAGATGCGACTTATGGAGGTTGCATAATCGCAATCTGATGCAAGTCGCGCTGGCCCCTGACTTTCAAGAGTGATTATGCGACTTAGTGACCTTGGGAGAGGTTGCATAGTTACAATACAATGGAGGTCACATTTTCTGTCTTTTGTATAAGGTTTTGCGAAGCGAATTTGCGACTTGAGGTCGCATAGTTGCAGTGGAGGCCATGTTGCATAAATCCTCAAGTATTCCGGGTCCTGCTCTGCTACTTTACGACTTGAATTTGTGAAGTGTTGCTCCTTGCTGCGATCATCTACATCCAAGCTTGATGCGTTTCTTACATTTGGGGCTGGTTTGTACGATAATCCTGTGATTGCAATGTTGTATCGCTGAATCACTTCGTGCATTATAGTACCTGCAATTCATTGATCTTTTGGGAATGGTGCAATCCTTGGTGATCAACATTACGTGTAAATTTGCATACATCCCTCACCTAACGAGCAAAAACATGTGTTATCGCACATTGTATTCTCCATGACATACATTCTTTATCTCCTTGCCCAACGAAATGTGATGATGTGCTAGTCTTGACATGCCTTTTGCAGCAAGATTATACAAAAGCAGGTTCTGAAGACGCAGAATTGTGTTTTCTAATAATTCTAAACCAGGAAATTGTCCATTGTCATGCCTAGCAATTGGTGTGAACTCTTGTGTAAGTCCATATCAAACTTATAAGGATTTGAATCACCACTTGCACAAAAAATCTGCGATGTAATGAGTAAGAACCAATCCTCTAAGCTTGTTCTTAGCAGCGAGTCTCCATGAATTCGTGCTCTCCCATATGGATCAAATATGCCAGGAATATTTGGTGAATTTGTTGGAAGAGCTGCGCCCTAGAGTTGTACTAGATTGTAAAATGGTATCTGTTAAGAGCCCTCTGCTAGTCCTAAAGAAATATGAATCCCTTTAAGTGTCTACTTTCTTACTTTCTCTGCTTTTACAATTGGGGTATTCTCCACCATGAAAAAATTGCATCTATGTTTTAGCATTGTCAACCCAAGGAACTTTATTTCCTTTTGCGAATGAAATAGTTTCTTGGTGTTGTTTGCCATCCACGAAAGAGAATCAACTCCCTTAATGAATGCACCTTCAAAATATTTAGGAAGAGGAAGAAAATCATCAAATGCAGCAAGCAAGGCCCCTTTAGAACTCAACTCCAGGCTCATCATCTATTGTGCAATGAGTGGTATCCCAGCTAATGCAAGCAAGCCGTTTCTATTATGTATTATAACAATAACATCAAATACCCCACGAGGTTTAATTCTTTTAGTGAGGCGCCACATGCCATTGGATTGAATAGTTTCAATCTACTCACCCAACAAGGTCTCACCACGTTGACCAAATTACTCATGCCATGTATCGAAGAATGTGCTCTTCATTTGCACTGTCTCTTCTTCCAACTCTGTGTCAATATATGACCTAGCGTATGATGCCTTTGATGACTTCAACACTGGTTTGTTATGCCTTTAGATGCCACCTCGTGTGATTGCATCTTGATAGACCTTCAAAGTATGTCATGTCCTACACCATGTCGCTCCAAATTCCACACCTATGTCTTCTCCATTCCAGTCTAATCGCACCAGCAAAGGCTTGAAACTACACTTGGCATAATACCTTCGTGCAACCATTCCACATAGCATTTTGTTATCATTTCCCCGCGTTGTTGGAATGGGATATTGATATAACATATATATACCACATTCCCATAGCATTTGGCTTAGATATAAATCTTCATAGTGCTACCTTGGTAGCTGCTCGAGTATATATATATATAAAATAACAATTTGCTTCATGCAAATATTGGCTTGCAGCCCCATCACCCCTTTACAATCCCTGACATTCATACCCATACTTTTAAAAGTCTTTTGCATTATGTTATATTGTATAAACATCTCTCCATCACATGGGCGGGGAATAAGACTTCGATTTGCACCTTAATAAGAGTCTTAAGTGCGTTGCTTTTGCTGACCCTGCATAGCACAAAGTAGCCATAAGTTAGTTAAATGACATCATATAATAATGTTTATATTTTAAAAATAAAACCTAAGATGCATGGCAAGAATAAAGAAGTGCACGTAAGCTTGAAGGGATATGCAATGTTCCCAATGCCTTTTGACACTGTGATACGTCAAGCATTTTGTGGCATTTTGAAGGATTAGCCTTTCATGCCCCAATAAGGTCTTTTCTTAAACAATGTGGCAATCAAGCACATAAACTAACTTGATGATTGTAGGTGATGTGATATGTGATTATTTTCTCTACATGATGCGACGATAACCAAAAAAAGTGATCAAGAGAAAACATATTAAAGCTTGTGATTACATTAAAACATAGTTGAGACTTTCGTCATGATAGTTTAGGGTTTAACAAGTGTGTAAGAAGGTATCTTTACCTTATTGCAATGCTCATTGAAAGATGAAATGTAAGGGTGCGTTAGGCCTGTAATGTCTTATTACGACCACCACCCTCAAAACCCTAATCCATCAATGCAATATGCATCGCGTGAGGAGGGCACTGACAGGGTGTGATAACAATTGGGTCATGGGGAATTGATCAATTCAAAACATGACCATAGCCTTTATGACCTTAGGAAAGCAGAGGGGCACCCAAAATTTTGGATATGCCCAAAAAGTTTGGGTGCTGTTGTAGCGGCTATAACACTCTCTTAGTGAGAGGGAGTGATGGTGATGTAACAGAGGATGGTCATTCTTCCTAGTTCAAGTGTGTTGACTTGGATTAGGAAGAATGGTCCTCAAGGTCTGGTCACTCAAAAGAGTAGGTGCCTTTCAGTGTTTTGGCCCAGTCACTCTATAAGAGTGGGTCCCTTTCAATGTTTTGGCTCGATTACTCTATAAGTGTGGATGCCTTTCAACATCAAGCTCAGTTACTCGTTGAGTGAGCCCATATAACATCATGGCTTGGAGTGAGGCCTGTGGAATATGGCTTAGAGCGAGGCCTATGAAGTGTGGCCTGGAATGAGGCTTATGGAATTGGGACGTAGATGTCCTTTAGGGTTTGACAATGGTAATGGAAAACCCTATGGAGTGAGGATGTGGATGTCCTCAAGGGTTTGGCCAACCCTGTAAAGTTAGAACGTGGATGTTCTCTAAGGTTTGGTCATGTTGGTGATGGCAAACTTGTACTTGTTCGTATACCATGAGGTTGAGGCACTGACCAGATCATGGTGACTAGTTGATATTGATGTTGTACCATGGGTTAGGTGTGCTAACCTGGATGATGGTACCTAGTGGATATTGATGATGTACCGTAGGTTAGGTAAGCTAACCTGGATAATGGTACTGAGTGGATGCTATGATTGCCCTGGATGATTATGATGCTAATGCTATGAGTTGTGAAACATTATTCTTATAAAAAATATTTCAGTAGAGAACATCTGCAAAGTCATTATAAATACCTCCCTAGCTAAGAGGGAGTGTTGAATTTTGTAGCTATGGTCGGTCTTCATAATGTACAATTTGTACTTGTAAAGATAAAATATAAATTATATTTGTGATAAAAGAAAAATTATATTTAGCATGTTCTTCATGCTTGTGATAAAAGAGAATTTATTTATTGATTTGTAAAAAGAATATTTTCTATAAGGCATGCTCTTCATGGCCTTTTCAAAAGCAGGAAATTGAATTTTTAAATTTGGATTTTAGACACCACAAGATGTCAAGTCGGCCTACATGTGATCAAGTTGGCTCTGCCCCAAGAGACACCTATTTGGACCCCTTTAAATACATATAAATTGTTAATTTTAGGGCTAGATTGTTCTCTATTATAGATAATTGCATTTTAAAACTTTTTCAACATTTTCACATTACATTCACCCCATAACATCATATCATCGTTAGCAATTATGTAGAGAGAACAATAACATCAACAATGCGGTGGAACAACAAGGAACGATAGAAGAGGAACATATGCAATAGATGTTAATTTGGCAACTTAGTGACAATTCCAACCATTACATTGAATTCCTCTTTTTGAGAGGACCAAAATTGACTTTTGAAGCACTCAATTCGGATAAGGAAAAGTGGATTTTTGAGGTCAAGCCCACAAGTACAAAATTGTCAAGGTCGGCCTTGGGTCAAATGACACTTCTCAAGGATAAGATGGCACCCCTCAAGATGCATATAAATACAAGTTGAGTCCTCTTCATTTGGCACCACATCAACTCATCACATATCATTCTCTCTCCTCATTTGATTGGTTCGTACAACTCATAATTGCTTCACACGTGTGGGCTGAAAGGAGGACGAATTTCAGGAGGCTAAAATCTGCAATTTTTCTGCACTTTGACCAAGCATTGACTTGCGTTGACTTTGCCTTTTTGGGCAGTTTTTGAGTTCGATTTTTTGGGAGAATTTCTGTTTGGGCAGGCCGAGTTTTTGGGCACACAAACCGAGGCAATCTGTTGACTTTGATTGTGTTGACTTTAGACCTGCAACTAGGGTGTTGTAGCAGATTTTGACTTTGACTTTGACCAAGGTTGAGGAGGAGTTTTGGGAATGTTTTCAAGGCACTTTGGCCAACTCATCAGGCCACATCTTTTAACTGTTGACTGAGCTGAATTGGAGGACAGTTGACCATTGAACATTGACTGCTGATGCTATTGTTGTCTTTGACTAGAGTTGACTTTGACCAGATTTGACTATTGGATGATATTTAGATTTTTGGTTGTCATACTTGAATATTGGATATTGGTTTTGGATATTGGCTAGTCAAAGGTTTGACTTTGACTCTTGGATGAGTACTCTCTCTGCTGAACATTTGAAGACAATCTAACAAAAGAATTGCAAAGGGTTTCCTCCTTGTGGGGTTTTTCCCAGGTCATTGACCAAATATTGTGTCTCTTGTCTCTTGGTTGTGTTTCATTGTGCATTTGTATAATTGTTTTATTTACTATTGCTCTATTGTCATTGGTTAATTGAAGAAGTGGAATTTGTTAAATTGGATGCTTTTGGATATTGTTGAAGTAATAGTTGCAACATAGAATAGTTGATGAAAAATTAACATGGTATCAGCGCTGAGGTGAAGACAAGCCTAAGAGACATAGAGCAAGAGCATCCATCTGCTAAGGAGTTGATTGGAAGGGTGAAATATTTTGGTAAAAATGTCCACCTCTTATTTCAAGGATAATGAAAATCTATCTGACTCATCTAACTTTGCAACATGGAAGACCAGTTTCATTGTCACTTTAGATGAGCATGATGACTTGGAGTACGTGGAAGGAAATATCTCACCACCACCTGAAAATGCTCCTCATTTTGCCAAATCCAAGTATAAGAAAGGTGAGATTAAAGCTAAGAAGATTATTATTGATTCTTTAAGAGATCATCTACTTGTTTATATTTCATCCTTGAAGACTTCCAAAGAAACGTATGATAAGATTGTTGGCATGTATGAGGTAAACAGTTTGAGTCACATAATGGAATTGAAAAATCAACTCAAGGAGCCTAAGTTGCATAAGGGAGAAACTGTGCAATCATTCTTCATAAGAATCATTGAGATCAGGGACCAACTCCGGACCGCTCAAGGAATTATACCTGACAGGGAATTGGTGATGATTTCCCTTGGTGGCCTTCCTTCTTCATGGGACATGTTCATTACTTCTATCAACAATAGGGAAAGGCTCCCTTCTTTTGATGAGCTACTTGCTCTATGCAATCAAGAGGAAAGATTGATGATATCTAGAGGAAGAATTCAAAAGCCAAATGAAGGAGAGCCTACTGCATTCGTTGCTCAAGGGAAGAAGAAGAATGTGAAGAAAGGAAAGGGAAACCCATCTAAATCAAGAAGACCTCCTTAATCCAATCGAGATTCCAAGGATTCAAGAAGGCGAGATAAAGATGTTGAATGCTACAATTGTCATCGAAAGGGTCACTATGATCGAGATTGTCTCGAAAAGAGAGATGCTCCAAGAAGAAACTCTTCAAGGTCTTACAACAATAACTGTGGCTTCAACAACAATAGGTCGTATGAACGAAGAGATGGAAGGAGAAATGAAAGAAGAAGACAAGACTCTCTCGATGATTGTGACGATCGCTATCGTCCACCAAAGAGGTCAAGGAACTCCAGGTATGAAAGTAATGCTACTAATCAATCTGAATATATTCGTATTTCCGCATTATCTAGTTCATCTCCTTCGGATACGTGGGATAGTTGATTGGTTGATAGTGGGGCCTCTTATCACTTCTTTGGATATAAGGAGGTTCTCTCTAATTTGGTAGAAAGGGAGACCGATTTGAAGATTATCGTGGTGACAACTCCACTCATCCCGTAAAGGGCTTTGGTTTTGTCAAATTTCACTTGGACTTCAGTGAATTTGTTTTGCTTCATGATCTAATGTATATGCTAGGATTGAAGAAGAATTTGGTATCGATATCTGTTTTGGAGGATAAAGGAATGAGAGCTGCATTCATCAAAGGAAAAGTACTTACTTGGCCTATTGGATCCTATATGAGAAATGCCTTCACATTGGGATCTAGGTTTGAAGGAGACCCTATAGAGTCACTAGAAGACCCCTTCTAGCTATGGTCCATAATACAAATCATCAAAGCGAGCTGTGGCATCGAAGGCTGGCCCATTTACATTATGATGCTCTTCTAAAATTGAAGAAGTTGGTCTCTAGGATCCTTGATGTTCAAGCTCAACATGATGGAGTATCCCCTGGGTGTGCTAGTGGAAAGAAGACAAGGGGACCATTCCCCTCTAGCAAAAATAAGACGAAAGACATTCTTCATCTCATTCATTTTGATGTGGTCCAATGCCCATGCATTCACTTGGGGGTCATCTCTATTACATCACCTTCATTGACGATTTATTAAGGAAGACATGGATATATCATTTAAAGCACAAGGATGAGGCATTTGAAATATTCAAGGAGTTCAAGGCTTTGGTTGAAAATCATACAGGGAAGAAAATAAAGATCTTCAGGTCCGACAACGACGAGGAATACATCTCAATTGAATTTATAGACTTGGCAAGAAGGAAGGAATTAAGAAGGAGACTATTGTGCCTTACTCTCCCAAACAAAATGGAGTGGCTGAGAGAAAAAACATGTCCATTGTGGAAGTTGCCCGAGCCATGCTCCATGATCAAAAGCTTCCAAAGTTCCATTGGGCTGAAGCAACAAACACAGTGGTATATGTTCAAAATAGGTTGCCTCATCAAGCTTTGGAGTTTGGACAACAAGATCCTCGAGGAAGTATTCACAAGTCAAGCCTGATATTGGTCATTTCTGAATTTTTGGCTGCCCCTTATACTTCCATGTGCTGAAGGACGAAAGAAACAAGCTAGAAGCCACAATAAGAAAAGGTATGTTTGTTGGATATTGTGAAGATTCTAAAGCATTTAAAATATATATTTATGGTCAAAGGAAGGTTGAAATTAGTAGGGATGTAACATTCGATGAAGATGATGCCCTTGGAAAAGCAAGGGACCTCCCTACACCTCCTCCTCCTGAAGACAAAAGTGATGATATGGATATCCTAGAAGGTCCTTTTGTGCCTGAATCTGAGGACATTGTTGATGGTCCCATGGAGCTTATGGACCGCTTGGATCCTTATCCTTGTGATCCCCTTGTGAGGAAAATACCACTTTGGCTCAAGGACACACTACAAGATGCTGAGAAACATGCTGTTGCTCGTAGAACTTTCAGGGAAAGCAAGAAGCCATGTAGGTACCAAGCATATGTTGCTGCTATGAGCAATATGATTCAAGTTGAGCCTCATACCTTTGAAGAAGTCGTGAAGGAACAAGTCTGGAAGGATGCTGTGGCCGAAGAATATGAGTTCATTATGAAAAATGACATATGGGATGCTGTGCCGAGACCACAGGGAAGATTAATGGTAACCTCCAAATGGCTCTACAAGATCAAGCATGGGGCTGATGGAAGCATTGGAAAATACAAGGCGAGGTTCATAGCCTGTAGATTCTCCCAAAAAGATGGAGAAGATTATGATGACATATTTGCTCCTGTGGCCTGATATACAACCATTCGTTCGATAGTTGCCCTCACCGCCAGTTTGGGATGGACTCTTCATCAAATGGATGTGAAGACTATGTTCTTACATTGTTTGCTTCAAGAAGTGTATGTTGAACAACCTCTAGGATTTGAAGTTCATGACAGGAAGACCCATGTATGCCGATTGAAGAAAGCTCTTTATGGATTGAAGCAAGCCCCTCGTGCTTGGTATGCTCGCACCGAAAATTACTTGATGAGGCTGGGATTTACAAGAAGCAGCGCTGATCCAAACTTGTATTTCAAAACGATCCAAGGTGCCTCTGATTTTGGTATTATATGTTGATGAATTATTCTTGATAGTTGCAGACCCTCTCATTCTAGAATGTAAGAGGGAGTTGGCTTCCAAATTCGAAATGAAAGGTCTTGGTTTGATGCACTATTATCTGGGACTAGAAGTATGGCAAAACCTGGGCGAGATTTTCCTTTGACAAGGAAAACATGTTGTAAAATTGTTGGAAAATTTGGCATGGTTGAGTGCAAATTCTTGTGTACACCTATGGAGATGAATTTCAAGAAGCTTTGTGGACAAGCTGTTGGATCGGACCTAGCAAACCCCTCAGAGTATAGACAACTTGTTGGTGCTTTGATGTTCCTTGTGAATACTCACCCTGACATATGCTTTGCAATTAACACTTTGAGCCAATTTATGATTGAGCCTCACCATGTACATTGGATTGTTGCCAAGTATGTATTGAGATACCTACATGGGACTATTAACCTTGGACTGAGATATGCCGCTGGAGATGTTAGGCTACATGGATATACAAATGCAAATTGGGCTGGCAATATTGTTGACAAGAAGAGTACTTCCGGATGCTGTTTTAGTCTGGGATCCACCAAGATATCGTGGATTAGTAGGAAGCATAAATCCATAGCCCTTAGCTGTTGAGGCCGAGTATATTGTAGCGAACCTGGTGAGTTGAGTAGCAGTGTGGTTGAGGAAGCTCTTTGGAGAGCTATTTGAGCAGGTTTTGGACATGACAATTATCTATTGCGACAAGAGTGGGATTCGTTTGTTAGAGAATCCTGTGTTACATGACAAGTCCAAGCATATAAAGATCAAATATCATTACATCCATGACATGGTGTAGAGAGAAGTTGTGAGACTCCTCCACATTTCAATAGATGAGCAGATAGCCAATATCCTCAACAAGGCTTTGCAAAAAGGGAAGTTCGTGGTCTTCAGAAAGCAACTTGGACTGGTTGAGATGACCTTTTCGAATAAGGGTCTGGGCAATGCTCTTCCCCCTTGGTTGAGCTCCTAGGGTGAGGAATGGAGCTATAGGGCTGCTGGGCATGGGAGACCTCTGACCGATAGGATGTTGAGACCTGGGATCTCCCCTAGTCAAAGTATGCCCCAGTTAGTGTCCTACCCACTCTGTGGTATAACCCCTTCCATTTGGTCAATGGGTTGTGGGACTTGTGATAGAGTGCGATCCCTACCCCTAGCAGGAGGTGGATCTCGCCCATGTTGGTGGATGCAAGTGTTCTACCATCTGACTCTTTAGGGTTAAGATGGATGATTAGGGATGATAGGGTAGAGTGTGATCCTTAGCTCCGGTAACTTGATCTCACATATTGTCAGGGACTTTGGGATAGAGTGTGATCCCTATGCATTAGGGTAGGTTGATCTCGCTCATTGTCTTTAGTTTCGAGTGGTTGCTATGGCTTCCCGATGATGATGATGGTTCTGGGTGGTAGCAGAGTCTCCCCGATGGTGATAGAGACAGAGTAGTATTTGGAGCTCCCCTTAGCAATTCTTCTTTAGTTTTGAGAATGTTCAACATGAGATGTGCAGAGACAAGCAAAGATGAGCAAGGATGTACATGACATGATGACGAGATACATATGATGATCACATGATTCGGTTGGAATTTCTCCCAAGCTAAGAGGGAGTGTTAATTTGGCAGCTCAGTGACAAATTCCAACCATTGCATTGAATTCCTCTTTTTGAGAGGACTAAAATTGACTTTTGAAGCACTCAATTCGGATAAGGAAAAGTGGATTTTTGAGGTCAAGCCCACAAGTACAAAATTGTCAAATCTGGCCTTGGCTTAAATGACACATCTCAAGGATAAGATGGCACCCTTCAAGTTGCATATAAATACAAGTTTAGTTCTCATTTGGCACCACGTTGACTCATCACATATCATTCTCTCTCCTCATTTGATTGGCTTGTACAACTCAGAATTGCAGGGTCTTCTTCACATGTGTGGGCTGAAAGGAGGACGGATTTCAGGAGGCTGAAATCTGCAATTTTTCTGCACTTTGACGAAGCATTACCTGCATTGACTTTGACTTTCTGGGCAGTTTTTGAGTTCGATTTTCTGGGAGAATTATTGTTTGGGCAGGTCGAGTTTTTGGGTACACAAACGAGGCAATCTGTTGACTTTGACTGCATTGACTTCAGACCTGCAACTAGGGTTTTGTAGCAGATTTTGACTTTGAATTTGACCAAGGTTGAGGAGGAATTTTGGGACTGTTTTCAAGGCACTTTGACCAACTTATCTGGCCACATCTTTTGACAGTTGACCAAGCTGAATTGGGGGACAGTTGACCGTTGACCATTGACTGCTGCTGCTCTATTGTCTTTTACCAGATTTGACTATTGGATGATCATGATATTTTGATTTTTGGTTGGCATACTTGAATATTGGGTATTGGTTTTGGATATTGGCTAGTCAAAGGTTTGACTTTGACACTTGGATGATGTACTCCCTCTGCTGAACATTTGAAGACAATCTAATAGAAGAAGAATTGCGAAGGGTTCCCCCCTTGTGGGGTTTTTCCTTGGTCATTGACCAAATATTGTCTCTTTTCTCTTGGCTGCCTTTCATTGTGCATTTGTATATTTGTTCTATCTATTATTGCTCTACTGTCATTGGTTAAATTGAAGAAGTGGAAATTGTTAAATTTGATGCTATTGGATATTGTTGAAGTAATAGTTGCAGCATAGAACAATTGATGAAAAATTAACAATAGAGACGCTAGCATTTAGGTCAGAGATCAGGGCAAAACCCCACAAGGGGGAAAATCCAACCAAATTCTTCTTCTTTGATATTCATCAAATGTTCACCTGAGATACAAAGTGCAAATATCATGAGACATGAGTCTTACATGATCCTCATAAGTCAGTCGCTCTAGATAGCACTGACAACACAGTCATAAGTATCACTGTCTTCAATGTCATATCACTGTCATATACAAGGAAGGGTAACATTGCCATATACTGCCATTACCATACACTGTCACAAACCATACTGTCATAGGGTTACTGTCACTATTATTGTCATGATGGTACTGTCATACATTACTATTGTTATGAAGGCACTGTCATATATCACTGACATAGAGGTACTGTCAGACATCACTGTAATAGATGTCACTGTTATGCATCAAGGGTCACTGGCTATAGGTCAATGTCATATATCAAGGGTCTGACATATATCAATGTTACATCACTGTCATATAAAGATTGACATATATCAAAGTCATTTCACTGCCATATAAATATCGTAGTCATATGTCACCGTCATAAAAGATACAGCCATATACTACATCACTGTCATGAGAACACAGCCTTACATAACTGTCATAAGGAGGCTGCCATACATTAACAAGAATCACAACTCAAATGACTGTCATAAGATCAAGAATCTCTGCCATACCTTTCTCTCCAAATTCATCATTGTCAAATATCAACATTACTGTCAAGTATCTTTGCCTTCCAGGATTGACACAAGAGGAAGTGTTATTACCATACCTAACTGTCATATTACAGCCATCCATCACTGTACAAGGGCTCTCCTAACAGCCATCTACAAGCTACTATTGACTTGACCAATCTGAACTTATACTACATTAATTAGAGAAGTCATTAACATACCCTTTAAGATGTCAATCTCTGCTGATGTAAACTCAGCAGGCTTGAACTCATGTCCATGGCAAGTCTGCCTTAAAACTGCTGTTCAGCACATCAAATAACCCACATTGCCTAACACAAAACACAGTACCTTCTCCTATTTAATTGCTCTGTTTCAACTCTCAACCCTGAAGAAATTCAGTTCTGAGGCAAACTTTCTTCTGAAAAATCTAGGCCTTGTGGACACTGGAAACCCTACTGCGGTGTCATGACCTCAACTTTGGACCCTATCCTTTCTGTCCTTGACCTCTGTCCTACCTTTCAACACCTCATTAGGGCATACATAGGTCTGAAGTAGGACAGCCCTAGAACAGAGGTACAATCAGCATTTTCCACAGATTTTAGCCACAGATCCTAATCAAAATGATGGCATCCATCTGCCCTTCCTTCGACCTGCACCAAGACACAAAAACAAGAAAAAAACTCACACCCCCTTTTCTTCTCTTAGATTCGTCCTCTTAGGCCTGCGGTACCTCAGAGAGCTTTCCTTCTTGAATGATCGAGCTTGAGTGTGTAGAATGAGCTTCAAGTCTCCTCTATTTATAATTTTATATTATCTTGAGGTGCAACGACTAGCCCTTTCTAGAGCATTCCTAAAGGCAAGCCGACTTGAATTTTTCCACCATTTAGCCCACAATATATTAATAAAAATGCTTTTAAATATATTTACCAAATTGCTTGCCCAGTCACATCAAATAATTGTAGATGTGTGCCAAATATATCAATAATAATATTTTCCTTTATCCAATTTGAATTCATCTTTGGGGCAAGGTGGGCTTCTTTTGGGGTAGATGGGTTTCTATGGGGAAATTCATCCCATAGCTGCCCCATTTTTCAATGTAAATAAGTGATTTGTTCTCGAGTCCCCGCAAAGGCATCATTCAATTCACACATAAGACACATAGATCTCTGATTTCAAGTGAAGGAATACAAGACTAGAAGGCGGAATAGAAGAGGAGAAGCCCTCCGAACAAGTGAAGAAGAAGTCTGAGATTTCTGACATAGAAGAGGAGAAGCCAGCTGAATTGCAGGTCCGAGATTCTTCTATGACAGTCTGAGATTTCTGTGCCATAGTCCGAGTTTCTTGTGAAGAAAGACCTGTGATCTAGCCCGAGTTCTTGTGGAGTGAAGCCTGTCATCAAGTCTGAGTTGGCTGTGGAATAAAGCTGTGATCAAGCCGAGTTTTCTGTGGTGTGACTGTGATCTAGTTCAAGAATTTCTGTGGAAGAAGTCTGAAACTTGACCCCCATTACAGACCTTGACCGAGCTGCTTAAGGAGGAATTTTGTGGACAAGTGAAGGCGGTTGGACTTGGCATCTTGTTGGTTGTCTTGTGGAAGCATCTTGCTGGTTAGTGTGACGATATGCATTGACTGATGTATCTCTAGTTGAACTGAATATTTCTCTAAGAAGAGGGTTGTTGGGGTTTTCCCCCAAGTGAGTTTTACCAAGGTAAATCTCGTCTCTCTTTTGTTCATTGTGATCTTGTTAAAATTGGCAACTAGGGCCAAACTCCATGTGGATCACTTTATTTATGGCTTCTGATATTTTTCCTAGATTCCTCTCATTGAGAGGTGTAGGATTGATCTGAAGATTATCCGATTCCGATAAGTATTTATGGAGATATGAATTTATTTTGATTATGGACAAATTGTCAAGGTCGGCCAACAAACTTATGTAGACTCAGAAGCCAAACAGTCATGTTTGTTCAACCTCAACGTTTGCATATAAATATACAAGGAGCCTCCTCCTCATTTGGACAATTCAATTCACTCATCTTCTCTCTCTCTCTCCCCTACGCATAAAAGGAGCCTCTCTCTCTCTCACACGTGTGGCTGAAAGGAAGACGTCCTAGGGCAAGGAAGATGCAGAAAGAAGAATGCTAGGGCAGCAGGTCATCTCTTTAACCAGTTTTGACCAAGCTTTGATCATCCAGAAGTGCGGATTGGGTGTGGTTGCCTCTCCTAGGCAGGCCACAATTTTTGGCACGAAAATCGAGGTGATCGGACCTCTGGTTTGACCGATGTTGACTGCCCTAGTTTAGGGCTGCAAGTTGACTTCAGAAATTTGCAAATTGACTAAACTTTTGGGGCTATTTCTTCAACTTGTTCGAGGACAAGTTGACCGGAAAGTGACCAAGTATTTTAGAGGTCAATTGCAGCTAGTTTGACTAAGTTTGACTTTGCTGATCTAGGGTTTGCTGCTGCTGATATAAAATTACAGCATTCAGATTTTGTACTATTTCTCTTTGCTGAACTATTGAAGATAAAAAAAGATTTGATCAAAGGGTTTCCCCGCATTGGGGTTTGTCCTTGGCTAGCCGCCACATCTTGTCTCTTGTCTTGGCTTGTTTTCTGTTGATCATTTAATGTTCTATCTGCACTTTACTTGATGTATATGTGATTGTTAATCTATGGCTAATAAGAAGAAAAATAAGTAAACTGCTCTAAGCATAAAACATACCATAATTTAACATGGTATAGAGTTGAGGTGAAGACAAAGCCCAAGCAAGAGCAAGAGCAAGAGCAATCACCGAAGAGAAGGTTGGCAAGGCTATCTTGAAAAGAAATCATGGGGCTTCAACACACTTCCCTGCTGAAGACAAACTCCGTGAGAAGTTTGACTATCATGGATGGAAGATGTCTCTCGATCTAACATTAGAAGAGCAGGAAGTGTTGGACCATGTGAGAAGTGGGATTGTTGAGCTTCCATCAAATGCATCCGCTGCTGCTAGGAACAAATGGACCAAGGGAGAAGTCAAAGCAAGGAAGATCATTCGGGACTCTATCAACAAGCGCTTGGTGGCTTATGTTTTCGAGTTGAACACCTGCAAGGAAATCTACGATACACTGGTGAGTTTATTTAAAGTTAATGATGCAAATCAAGTCTTGTTTCTTAGAAATAAGCTGAAGGAAATTAAGAAGGGCAAAGATGAGAGTATGCAAGCATATTTCTTAAGGATCACCGAGATCAAGAACGGTCTCCTATCTATTGGGGAAGTAATTCCTGATAGGTAAATGACACTCACAACTCTTGGAGGACTGCCATTTGAATGGTATATATTACAGGACTACTCTTCTCAACAATAACATAATTCCTGGATTTGAGGAATTAATGGCCAGATGCATTCAAGAATAAACGAGGATGGAAGAGAAAGAAATGCCCATACTTAAAGGTCATCCCTCTGCCTTTTCTTCTCATACTAAAAGAAGAAACAATTCCGGGGCTAAATTCAAAGGAAAGGCTGGACCAAAGGTTGGAAGAAAAGGACGATGTTACAATTGCAATAAAACGGGTCACTATGCAAGGGAGTGCCCTGATAAAAGGGACTCACGCCGGGACGATGATCAAAATCCCTCTCAAGGCAATCAAAGGAATGACAGGTCAAAAAAGAAGTGTCGGAAATCAAGGAAAAGGACAACCATTCAAGAAGGCAAGAAATTCCAGGTATCAATCTAACACTGTTAACAATAAGCAAGATGAATATTATCTACCAGCAGCTCTATCTACTACTGCTCCCTCGGACTCGCTGGGAAATTGGCTTATTGATAGTGGTGCCTCAAGGCACTTCACTGGTTACAAAGAAGCTCTCTGTAATCTGATAGAGAAGGAAACCAACTTGGAAATTGTTCTTGGAGATAATTCAAAATCTCGTGAAAGGCATAGGAAATTTCACTCTTTAATTGAATCAGGGTAATACCATCCACTTACAAGATGTATTATATGTACCTGATCTCAAAAAGAACCTGGTGTCCATTTCGACAATGGAAAACAAAGGCTACAAGGTGGCCTTCAGCGATGGCAAGGTACGTATATGGAAAAATAACTTTAAAGATGATTTTACTCTTGGGTTTCGAGTTGATTCATTATATCAGGTCGGTGGAAGTCCGTTGGGTGTCATGTCTTGTGACACATCTCTTCAGTCCGAACTATGGCATCGGTGGTTTGCTCACCTTCATTATAAAGCTCTACCAGATGTAAGAAAAATGGTGACCGAGATGTCTGAGTTCAGATTAGAGCAAGAAGGTGTATGTCCAGGATGTGCCAAAGGGAAGCTCAAAAGGGGACCATTCCCCTCAAGCCAAAGCAAGACCTCTGATACATTGCAGTTGGTTCACTCAGACATATCTGGTATGATGCTTGTGAACTCCTTGGGAGGATATTTATATTACCTCACTTTTACAGATGATTATTCTCGCAAGACTTAGATATATTTCTTGAGAAAGAAGGATAAGTGTTCTCCTGGTTTCGGCGCTTCAAAGCCTTGATCGAGAATCAAACCGAAAAGAAGATAAAGATCTTTAGGACTGATAATGGGACTGAATATGAATCCAATGAGTTTCATGACTTTTGCAAAGAGGCTGGCATTAAGAGGGAGACTACTACACCATATACTCCTGAGTAGAATAGTGTGGCGGAAAGGAAGAATCTTACAATTGTGGAAGCTGTCCGTGCTATGCCCCATGATCAAAGACTTTCGAAGTTTCTATGGGCCGAAGCTGCAAATATCGCCGTATATGTACAAAATCGATGCCCTCATCAAGCATTGGGTTCCAAGACTCTCGAAGAAATGTTCACCGATAAGAAACCTGACGTATCTCATTTTAGAATTTTTGGAAGCCCTGTATATTTTCATGTGCCTAAAGAGAAGGAATAAATTGGGTGCATCTAGAAAGAAAGGAATCTGCATGGGCTATAGCGAAAATGCTAAGGTATATAGAATCTATGTAGCTGGTCAAAGGGAAGTCGAGATTAGTCATGATGTCAACTTTGACGAAGATATGGCTCTTAGTAAAGTAGACAATCTTTTTACTTTAAGGGGATCTAAAGAAGTTGACACCAGGGAACCAAATGAAAAGGAAGATGAGACACGATGCCCAATGTGGAAGAACCTATGGATCCTATTGATCCTCCTCTGCAAGAGCCTTCCTCTTCTTGGAAGATGCCTTCATGGCTTAGGGGGACACTTGATGATGTTGAAGGACACATTGCTCCCAGAGGAACCTTCCATGAAAGTAAGAAGCCAAACAGGGATCGGGGATCCCTGACCATCATGAGCACGATCATCCAAAATGAGCCTTCGTAATTCACACATGCTGTCAAGCATCAACTATTGAAGGATGCTATGACAGAGGAATATGAGTCCATCATGAAAAACGATGTTTGGGATGTGGCCCCCAGACCCCAGGACAAAGCAATTGTCACTTCAAAATGGCTTTATAAGATAAAGCATGCAGTTGATGGAAGTGCGGAAAGGTATAAGGCTTGTTTTGTCGCTTGTGGCTTCTCCCAAAAGGAAGGTATAGACTATGACGAGATATTTGCATCTGTTGCCCGATATACTACCATCTGCTCGATCATAGCCCATGCTGCTTTGCAAGGATGGAACCTACATCAGATGGATGTCAAGATTGTGTTCTTACATGGTTCGATCAAAGAGGAGGTCTATGTGGAGCAACCCGAAGGATCTGAGATTTATGATTGAGAATCTCATGTGTGCAGGTTGAAGAAGGCCCTCTGTGGGCTAAAGCAAGCACCCCGAGCATGGTATGAGAGGATCGATAGCTACTTGATGAAGCTGGGATTCACTAGGAGTGAAGCCAATCCTAACCTTTACTTTAAGGTTACAACTGACAAGCCTCTCATATTGGTGCTATATGTTGACGACCTCTTTCTACCAGGTGCAGACCCTCTCATTCACGAATGTAAGAGGGAGTTGGCTTTTGAGTTTGAGATGAAAGATCTAGGACTTATGCACTATTTCCTAGGACTGGAAGTTTCACAGAAACTAGGGGAGATTTTCCTATCTCAAGGAAAATATGTGGTGAAGATATTGGAGAGATTCGGCATGGTGGACTGCAAGCCCGTAACTATCTTGATGGAGGTTGACTTCAAGAAGTTAAGCGGTAGTGCCGCTGGACCTGTTTTACAAAATGCTACCGAGTATCATCAACTCGTCAGAGCATTAATGTTCTTGGTGAACACCCGTCCGGATATATGCTTTGCAGTCAACACATTGAGTCAACATATGGTTGAGCCTCACCACTCACGTTGGATTGGTGCCAAGAATCTGTTGAGATATCTTCGTGGCACAATCACTCATGGGTTGAGATACATTGCCGGAGATGTGAGACTACTTGGGTATATTGATGTTGATTGGGCAGGAAGTGTGGTGGACCGAAAGAGCACTTCCGGGTGCTGTTTCTCTTTGGGATTTGCCTTGATATCCTAGATGAGCTGGAAGCAGAAGTTGGTGGCTTTGAGCACTGCCGAGGTAGAGTACATTGCTGCTAGCATGGCCTCCTGTGAGGTAGTCTGGTTGTGAAAGCTCTTCAGTGAGCTATTTGGATTTACATTGGATAACACCGTGATTCTATGTGACAACCAAAGCGGCATTCGTTTATCAGAGAATCCCGTATTTCATGATTGCTCAAAGCATATCGATATCAGGTACCACTATATTCAAGATATGGTGCAGTGAGGAGTAATAAGACTCCAACATATTAGTACAGATGAACAGGTCGCTGACATTTTGACAAAGCCCCTGGGAAAGGTCAAATTCCTGACTTTCTGAGAACAACTTGGTGTTGTTCAGAGACCCTCTTATGAGGGTTGAGTATGATGTATTGAGCTCTGGGAGATCTAGGGGGGCGCGGGGTACTTCGTGGAGCGACATGTGACCACAAGGCGACTCACCATCCCTTGGTGGTGCACTATGTACAGGGTAAAGGTTCAACTTTCCCCTGTGACACCTCATGGTGACTGTGGAACATGATAATTAGTTCTCCTATGGGCCAGGATGATTCGTTCTCCGTGGCGACTGTGGAGCAGGATGATTAGTTCTTTTGTAGGCCAGGATGATTAGTTGTCTGTGGCATCCACTGGACAAGATGATTCGTTCTTTTGTGGATAGGATGATTAGTTCTTCTGTCGAGACATCCTATCCATGCGGTCTGGGACTCATGGGAAGTACCTCTCATTTGATCAATGAGCAGGGAAATGAGGACAGGGACCATAGTAGTACTATAGATGGACGACTCGCTGTATCTACCATACTCCCTATGCTAGGATGACCTCCATTGATCTGGGCTCAGTGAGAGTGGTTCACACTCTGAGACTGACTTCGGGTCAGTGGAGGATGGTATGATACATCCTCGATCATTTCTTCTTCTTCATAGTTCGAGCAGAGCAGAGCAAAGAAAAGTATAGCAGAGTGGGGTCAAGATGTACAAGACAATGCATTTGATGGATGGATAGCAGCGACGATCTAACGGATTGCAGATGAAGTTCTCCCTAGTTGAGAGGGAGTGTTAAAATTGGCAGCTAGGGCCAAACTCCATGTGGATCACCTTATTTATGGCTTCTAATATTTTTCCTAGATTCCTCTCATTGAGAGGTGTAGGATTGATCTGAAGATTATTCGATTCCGATAAGTATTTATGGAGATATGAATTTATTTTGATCATGGACAAATTGTCAAGGTCGGCCAACAAACTTATGTAGGCTCAGAAGCCAAACAGTCATGTCTGTTCAACCTCAACGTTTGCATATAAATATAAAAATTTCTGTTTTCCCACCCCGGTTTTCAGTTTCTCCTTATTTCTTCCATGTAGTTAAATGCCCTTTCCCATAACCATACATTCAACACGCTGAAAAAAAATAAATTTGCTGAAAACACAAATTCTGGAAATTTTACAGAATGCTGGAAATTGCAGAAATAAAAATCAGCAATAATAAACAGCCATAAAAACACATTAAAACACTGATATTTTTGGTCAATGTGACCCTGGAAAAACCCCCTACAACTCTTGGGGAAAACCAGTTTGAGAGCTCTTCCTTATTTCTGGAAAATGCATTTTACAGTGAGAAATTTCAGTGAAAATCAGCAAAAATCAGCAAACAAATTTCCAACTTATCTCGATTTCTGAGCCTCACAGCCCACAGAAAATTTCCAAACAGCAACACAATGCTGCACGACAACTGTACCGACAGCCGTACGGACGGTACAGACAGGTTGTACGGACGGTACAGACAGGTTGTACGGACCTCGATTTTTGTGCAGAAAATTAGCTGCCTCGATTTCTGTGCAAAATCAAATCTGCCTTTTACTTGCTCAGCGAAAATCGGCCTTTTATTGCTGGTTCTTTCAGCTGTATTGCTTGTTCTTTCTGCTGTTCTGATTTGCTGAAGAGCTGCCTGGTATGTGTGCCAAACCGCTGCCTCTTTCTCCTTCTTGTCTAGAAATCTCCCTTGCTCTCTTGCTCTCCTTCTCCCAATCTGCTCATGAAAGAATGAATGATCTTTTCCTCCTTTTATATAACTCCAAGTGACTTTTGGGTGATCTCTAAATCCAATGGCTGAAATAGATTTAGATCAATTGGCTGAGATTAAATGCACATTTAAATCTCACTTTCTATTTTTTAATTCACCCCACTTTAATAAAGACCCACTTAGTCATTTATTTCCAAAGTCACTTTTCCTTTCTAATTTTTCATTGACTTTATAAAAGTCACTTTAAAATTAGACTTAGTAAATTTAACACTTAAAGTCACTTTTAAATTAGATTTAACTTTATAAAAATTATAAAGTTACTTTAGGAGAAAAATTAAAATCTTTTGGACACTTTTCCTAGGCCAAAGATCAAAGCCTAAGGGAACCACCTGTCCTCCGGTACCAAATTTCAACACTCCCTCTTACCGAGGAAGGTGTTCCTCACCACACCCATCTTGTCTCTGAAGTAAACATGCCTGCCCCGTGGTAAGGCTTTGGTAAGAATGTCTGCTACCTGCTCATCAGTGGAAATATACTCAAGCTTCACAGCTCCCTTCTGAACATAGTCTCTGATGAAATGATATCTGATCCCGATATGCTTTGCCCTGTCATGAAATACTGGATTCTCCGTGAGTTTAATGCAACTCTGATTATCACAGTAAATCACTAAAGGTCTCAACGGCTGACCAAATAAGCCAAACAAAATCTTGCGAAGCCAGATGGCCTCACAACTAGCTAGACTGGCTGCCATATACTCTGCTTCTGCTGAACTCAGTGCTACTGACTGCTGCTTCCGGCTGAACCATGACACTACTGCTGAACCCAACCCAAAACAGCACCCTGAAGTGCTCTTCCTATCAGAAGCACAACCTGCCCAATCAGAATCAGTGTATCCTACCAATCTCACTCCATCTCCCTGCCTGTAGTCCAGACCATAATCCACTGTCTCCTGCAAGTACCGCAAAATGTGTTTTGCAGCCACCCAGTGAACCTTCCTAGGCTCACACATAAACTGACTCATCGTGTTGACTGCAAAACAGATATCTGGTCTAGTGTTGACCAAATACATCAAGGAACCAATCAGCTCCCTGTACAATGTGGGATCCACCAACTCGGAATCCGAAGCATGAAGCTTCTTCCAGTTGGTGATCATCGGTGTCGACATGGGTCTACAATCCTCCATGTGGAATCTGCTAAGGATGTCCACAATATACTTCCCCTGCCCCAGGAAGAAATGCCCCTCCTCCTGCCACACCTCCAAACCCAAAAAGTAATGCATCAAGCCAATGTCCTTCATCTCAAACTCCGTCGCAAAATCTCTCTTGCAGTGCTCTATGAGTCTCTCTGCACATGTAATGACCAAGTCATCCACATACAACACCAGAATGAGAGACTCCTCACCTATCACAATAAAGTAAAGGTTCGGATCTGCCTCACTCTTTGTGAAACCCATCCCCTGCAAATAAGTATCTATCCTGGAGTACCAAGCTCTGGGAGCTTGCTTCAGGCCATAAAGGGCTTTCTTCAGTCTGCATACATGGGACTCCTTCCCATGCACCTCAAAGCCCTGTGGCTGCTCAATGTACACCTCCTCCTGTATGAAGCCATTGAGAAATGCGGTCTTCACATCCATCTGGTGGATCTTCCAACCCATTTTTGCTGCTATCGATATAATGGAGTGAATCGAAGTATATCGAGCCACGGGAGCGAAGGTCTCCTCATAATCAACTCCCTCTACCTGGAAAACCCTCTAGCCACAAACCTCGCTTTGAATTTATCAATGCTGCCATCTGCAGCATGCTTTACCTTGTAAAGCCATCTGGAAGTAACCACAGACTTGCCCTCAGGCCTCGGCACCGCCTCCCAAACATCATTCTTCATGATAG
>APFE030039643.1:144175-216661 GCA_000404065.3 Pinus taeda | reverse complement strand
CCCATGCACCTCAAAGCCCTGTGGTTGCTCAATGTACACCTCCTCCTGTATGAAGCCATTGAGAAATGCGGTCTTCACATCCATCTGGTGGATCTTTCAACCCATCTCTGCTGCTATCGATATAATGGAGCGAATCGAAGTATATCGAGCCACGGGAGCGAAGGTCTCCTCATAATAAACTCCCTCTACCTAGGAGAACCCTCTAGCAACAAACCTCGCTTTGAATTTCTAAATGATGCCATCTGCAGCATGCTTTACCTTGTAAAGCCATCTGGAAGTAACCACGACTTGCCCTCAGGCCTCGGCACCACCTCCCAAACATCATTCTTCATGATAGAAGAATACTCCTCCTGCATGGCCTCTCTCCAGACCTGCTGGCTAGCTGCCTCTTCATAGCTAGAAGGCTCAGAGTCAAGGATGCTGGTAACCATCGCCATATAGCTACAAAATCTCTCAGGTGGTCTACTCTCTCTGACCGGCCTCTTCGGCTCAGCAACAGATGTGGCATCTCTCAAGGTGTCCTGAAGCCACTTGGGCTTCCTCTTCCCTGAGCATGCTTCTCCCATAGGAGAATGAAACTCCTCCTCCTCATCACCATCAGTAGCCTGAACTCCTGACTGTCTGTCTGTTGTCCTCCTGCCTGCACCTGAACCTGTAGAAGCTGAGGTACCGTGTGAACTGTCCATCAGTGGACTCCCTAGTGAACTGCTATGTGACCTGCTCGGAGCACCACCCCTCTGGCTCGGTGAGCCACTGCTCACTGATGGACCTGACATCCTCATAGATGTACCTCCTGATCCTCCTGATCCCTGCGACTGACTCAACTGTTGCTGAGGGTATGGCTGATCTAGATACTCCAACTCCCGTGATCTCCTAAAGGCCCTGTCCTCCTCGAATTTCACATCCCGTCTGACAACAACTCTCCTCTGTGCAGGAATGTAAA
This sequence comes from Pinus taeda, assembly GCA_000404065.3. Lineage (NCBI taxonomy): Eukaryota > Viridiplantae > Streptophyta > Pinopsida > Pinales > Pinaceae > Pinus > Pinus taeda. Next base: position 215,718 of record APFE030039643.1, on the reverse strand, counting down.
TCCGAAAGGCCTTTGAGGTCTCACTGTAGCCCACAAAGATACCTTTCTTTGCAGTGGGCTCTAGTTTGGTCCTCTTCTCCTTGGGTATATAGGAGTATGTAATGCATCCAAAGATATGAAGATGACCAATATCAGGCTTCTTCCCAGAGAAAGCCTCCTCCGGAGTCATGTGCCCCAAGGCACGATGCGGACTCCTGTTCTGCAAGTAAACAACTGTGTTGCAGGCCTCTGCCCACAAAAACAATGGCAACCCCTGATCATGTAACATGGCTTTGGCAGCCCCTATGATGGATCTGTTCTTCCTCTCCGCAACCCCGTTCTGCTGGGGGTTGTAAGGAACAGTGAACTCCCTCCTAATGCTTGCCTCCGCACAATAGCCAACAAACTCTCCAAGGGTGTACTCTCCTCCATTGTCCGACCTCAGGGACTTGATCTTCCGACCTGTCTATGTCTCCACAAGAGCTCTAAACTCCTGAAACCGCTTGAAGACCTCACTCTTGTCTTCAAGAAATAAATCCAGGTCCTCCTGGAGTGATCATCAATGAATAAAACATAATACTCATATCCACTCAAGGAAACATGAGACATCCGACCGCTCACATCAGAATGAATCAAATCAAGTATCCAGTCGCTCTGCTGTCACTGCTGGGAAAAGGGATTTGGCAAACTTGCCCATAGCACATCCTCTACAAGTATCAAAGTGATCAGTACTGAAATTTGGCATACCTGTAGTGATCTCCCGCAAGGTCCTTAAGGCTCCATGATACATATGTCCCATCCTGCGGTGCCAAATCTCACACTGCTCATAACTGCTAGCTCTGCTGTCGGTACTACTACTCAATGCCAAAAGGGGCTGGAATGCAAACTTGTACACCTTTGCATGGCGTACACCTATCACTCTAGCTGACTCAGCTGGAGCGCCCCTGGGATACATCAACACCTGTCCTCCCCTGAACAGTACCTCATATCCTCTGTCCTCCAAAGCTGAGACAGATATGAGGTTCTTCCTCATCCCTGGCACATAAAGAACATCTGTCACTTTCAAGGGAGGTTTGGACTCCCTCTGAAATGTCAGTGTCCCCACCCCGACTGCTCTAACAACTCTGTCATCACCGAGTACTACCTCTACATCAGTGCCACTCTCTGAAAGCTCTGAGAAGTACTCACGGACTCCTGTCATATGACGTGAAGCCCCACTGTCTACATACCAGATACCTGTAGATGCTCCGCTAATCGAGGGAAAAGCATGCTCCCTCTGAACCTGTATGGCAGGTGATCCTGCACTAGAGGACTCACACATAGTGAACGCAAACTCCCGGTCAAAACGACCTGCAAAGTCCTCAATCTCTGCTGAAGCTGCCAAACTCTGGTCCTTCCCCTTCTTCTTCTTCTTCTCCGGACACACAACTGCATAGTGTCCCATCTTTTGACAATTCCAATATTTCACCTTGGAATAGTCATTCTGTGTGTTTACCTGTTTACCTTTACCTTTGCCTTTGCCCCCACCACTGCTTGTGGAAGCCTGCTTCTTCCCTTTGCCTTTCTTACCTCCTGCCACCAGTGCTACATCCTCATCCTGCTCAACTGGCTTGGCTGCCCCAAGCTGACCTTTCCTGATCTCTGTCTGAATGCAATCATCTCAAAACCTCTCCCATGTGGGAAGGGTCTCACGTGCACAAACCCCATCAGCAAAGTTCATCCATGAACGGGGGAGGCCATTTACCGCAATCCGCACCAACTCAGTGGGTGGAATGGCCTCTCCAATCGCTGCCAACTCATCTCTCACATTAGTAATCTTAGTGAGATATTCAGCTGCACTATCATTGCCCATCTTAATGTTCTTCAGTTTCTCCTTCAGAACCATTTTCCGGTTCTCATTGGTACTCTGGTAGAGATTGGACAATGCTGTCCACATTTCATGGGCATTGCTCTTACCTCTCACATGAGGAATGCAATGGTCTTTGATTCCATCTAGAATCAACCTCTTACCCTTGTTGTTCTTTCTATTATAAGCAGCCAACTGAGTAACATCAGTAGGCACAAGAACAGGGGTCTGTGTGATATGCACCATGATATCCCAGACTTCTGCCTCCTCAAAGATATTCTGCATTCTCTCCTTCCAAACGCTGTAATTTGTATGCCCATCCAACCTATCCTCCACCCTCAATCCCAATGACATCCTGCTGTCCTAAAACTGAAAAATAGCACTGCTGTAGTAAAGATAAAATTTGTTGTTTATGAAAAAACAGCTTGCTGGAATTTTCTGAGTGAAAAATCAGCCGCTGTAATTTTTCTCTTTTGTTGTCCCAAACTGCCCTTCAGCGTTCAACCTCTGATACCATGTAAAAATTTCTGTTTTCCCACCCCGGTTTTCAATTTCTCCTTATTTCTCCCATGTAGTTAAATGCCTTTTCCCATGAACATACATTCAAAACGCTGGAAAAAATAAATTTGCTAAAAACACAAATTCTGGAAAATTTACAGAATGCTGAAATTGCAGAAATAAAAATCAGCAGTAATAAACAGCTATTAAAACACATTAAAACACTGATATTTTTGGTCAATGTGACCCTGGAAAAACCCCCTACAACTCTTGCAGAAAACCAGTTTGAGAGCTCTTCTTTATTTCTGAAAAAAGCCTTTTTACAGCAAGAAAATATTAAGCAAAAATCAGCAAGCAAACTTTTACAACTTATCTCAGCCTTGCTGAAAAACTGCCCTGCTGAAACTTCGCTATTGTTACTCCGCTGCTGATACTCCGCAGCTCACTGTCCAGAAATCTCTCTTGCTCTCTTGCTCTCCTTCTCTCAATCTACTCATGAAAGAATTGAATCGAATGTGATCTTTTTCTCCTTTTCCTCCCTTAATATAACTCCAAATGACTTTTGGGTGATCCAAGTGACTTTTGGGTGATCCCTAAATCCAATGGCTGAAATAGATTTAGATCAATGGCTGAGATTAAATACACATTTAAATCTCACTTTCTATTTTTTAATTCACCCACTTTAATAAAGACCCACTTAGTCATTTATTTCCAAAGTCACTTTTTCCTTTCTAATTTTTCATTGACTTTATAAAAGTCACTTTAAAATTAGACTTAGTAACTTTATCACTTAAAGTCACTTTTAAATTAGATTTTAACTTTATAAAAATTATAAAGTCACTTTAGGAGAAAAATTAAAATCTTTTGGACACTTTTCCCTAGGCCAAAGATCAAAGCCTAAGGGAACCACCTGTTCTCCGGTACCAAATTTCAACAATAAATACAAGGAGCCTCCTCCTCATTTGGACAATTCAATTCACTCATCTTCTCTCTCTCTCTCCCCTACGCATAAAAGGAGCCTCTCTCTCTCTCTCTCACACGTGTGGCTGAAAGAAAGACGTCCTAGGGCAAGGAAGATGCAGAAAGAAGGACGCTAGGGCAGCAGGTCATCTCTTTGACTAGCGTTGACCAAGTGTTGACCATCCAGAAGTGCGGATTGGTTGTGGTTGCCTCTCCTAGGCAAGTCGCAATTTTTGGCACGAAAATCAAGGTGATTTGACCTTTGGTTTGACAGGTGTTGACTGCCCTAGTTTAGGGCTACAAGTTGACTTCAGAAATCTGCAAATTCATTGAACTTTTGGGGCTGTTCAAGGGCTGTTTCTTCAGGGTGTTCGAGGACAAGTAGACCGGAAATTGACCAAGTATTTTAGAGGTCAATTTCAGCTAGTTTGACCAAGTTTGAATTTGTTGATCTAGGGTTTGTTGCTGCTGATACAAAATTACAAAATTCAGATTTTGCACTATTTCTCTCTGCTGAACTATTGAAGATAAAAGAAGATTTGATCAAAGGGTTTCCCCGCATTGGGGTTTGTCCCTAGCTAGCCGCGACATCTTGTGTCTCTTGTCTTGGCTTGTTTTCTGTTGATCATTTAATGTTCTATCTGCACTTTACTTAATGTGTATGTGATTGCTAATCTGTGGCTAATAAGAAGAAAAATAAGTAAACTGCTCTAAGCATAGAACATACCATAATTTAACAGATCTCTACTGCTTCATTGTCTCTATGGTTGAATTTCTGTATGTGTAATTGCTTAATGATACATCGGAAGTGTTAAATAAACATCTACATCATTGAAAGTTATTATCAAGATTCATAAATAATTGCTTGTATAATTTGCACACAAAAAATCAACAATTACGAATGGATGAACTTGAAGATGCCATGAATGGGACGTTTTCGGTAACTTAGCAATGGATGGAATGTATATTGAAAAGAACACCTGCAGCGTGGATTTTGTAGGTTTTTCTGGTGGTAGTCGGCTTTGTAGGCTTGTCTAGTGGTAGTGGGCTTTAATATTGACACAAGTTTCATTGGCATGTAATAATTAATTGGAAGAAAAAAGGAGGAATTCCAGAGCCAAAACTTTCTCCGTTAGACTCACTTTGATTATATCCTACATTACATCCATACATTGCCTCAATTTTCATACCATGTTACCCTACTAGGGTTTTAAGATGAGCCCATGGTCATTGAGTGGAACGGTGGTGTTCCTAATCGTCTTTAAACAATGAAGCACATATTTGTAAGAAGATCCCAAAGAGCATAATGCATCGTATGTGTAGAATGGGGCAAGACCCTCACCACTATTAGGTTTAATGTTTACTCTCAAGACCCTGACGTGTGGGACCATAATAATCACTGAAGTGTTTAACTATAAACGGAGTAGTCTCAAAGGTCCAATAAACCCCAAAAGTTAGGTTTGCATTGAAATTTGACCAACCACAATAAGATATGTTAAATAATGTGAAAAAAGAGGAACAAATGTGAACAAAAGCTTGAGATTATCCCTAGGGAGATTTGTTCAAGTGCATTGGACAAGATTATTGAAGTCTTAGATGACTAACTGGATACGAAAAAATCCAGTTGTATAAACCAAAGAAGTTGGTTGTAAGAAAGTAGCCAAAGAAACATGGTAAGCCAACGATTTTGGCAAAATCAATAAAACCTTGAGATAGATTATGTACCCAAGGAGCTCTTCTGAATAAACCAAAAGGCACTCTAGTTTGCCACTTAGGGTACTTGGTGGATGAGAGTTGTTCCACATGTAATGTTTGGAACAAGGATAAAATTATAAATTGGAGGGACTTCAATTCGGGAAAAGTGTGGTCAAGGTGTATAATTATAAGACCTCGAGAGGTTTGTGTAACCTTGGTGTTGTTAAGGGGTGAAAACCAAAAAAAAAAAACTTAGTACTTGATCAGAGTCATGTTTTACATTAGTATCTCTTATCTGAAAAGTGTGATCAAGGTGTATAATTATAAAACCTAGAGAGGCTTGTGTAACTTTGGTGTTGTTAAGAAGTGCAAACCAAAAACAATTAGTACTTGATCAGGGTCATGTTTTACATTAGTATCTCTCATCTGAAGTAGGGTTGAACGTTTTAGATTTTGAGTTGAAGATAAGTCACTTTGAGATGAGCGACTTTTGAACACTAGTTGTTATGAGAGCATTTTGTTTGCGGGTTAGCGAGGGGGGGGAGGGAGTGGGGGTGTGTGAAGGTGTTAGTGACATTCTCCACATTTATTTGTGTGGTAGATAAATGTGGGTAGCCTACCTTGTGCTCCCGATCATGTACTTGCTATAGAACTAACACGAAGTAACATTCTGCCCATTTTTATGTGATGTGTGTGATGCACCCATATAAATTCGTACATTGGATTCTACGATTTCGTCACTCTATTGATATTGCAACATTTTTCTAGTGTAGCATGTAGAAAGTCTTCAGCAATATTTGGTTTGTTGTACATTGCATAATCAATCAAGTCATAGTATCATGTCTATTTTAATATTGCAACATTGTTATAGCGTACCATGAAAACTGTTTACTCATATCTGCTGCCATAAATTGTACAATCAATTGCCATAGAGCTCATGTTTAAAAAAATTGCATTGTAGTGTCCACTATAATTCATTAGGAAGATTGGGGGTAGAGTGTCTCACTGGTTAGCCGATCAGTCACATGGGAATGGAGTTGCATGCTTTAGGTGGTTAACTAATATACTTATTAAGGCACTTCTTCAATTTAAACTGGCTTTTGAGACTGCTTGGAGGGAGGACCTGATCATGCCCATGTGGCTTCTTTGTGACCAGATCACTAGTGAGCACTGAGCAGTCACCAGTACAGAGGGGCCTTGCTGTCTATTATGCAAGATATCGAAATGATGACAAAACTAATGATGGTACCTAGCTGAAGAGCTCAATATGGTCTTTTGTTTGAGGATTCATATAAGAAAATTCAAGTTCCATTCCTTTCCTCGTTGTTTCTATATGGTAGCAAGTCTATTATGCTAGCTGTTGGAATGATGACAAACTATTTTTGGTCAAGTATCCATATCTATGTGTAAGAGTTTTCAAGTTCTGAGTTCTTCGCTCCAGTTCATGTAAAGCATGCCCTAGTTTATGACTGTCTATAGTTTCGTAGAGATGTGGCCAATGTGGACCTCCTAGTCTACACAAAGAGATTATTGGCATGTGATAAGTGGTGAATTACGTTTCAGCACTTACTCTTATGAAAAACCAAAAAGAAAATCAATGTAGGCAGGCATCTCTTTTTGTCTACGCTAGTTCTGCGTGGTTGAGCTAAATACCTTCATTCTCCAATATCTTATATTTTGTATTATTTAAACAAAAAGACATTTGTCAATTTAGTTTTTGGGTATTATTGTTTTGTACAAATTATAGGATAAAAACATTTTACCCTTAAAATTAACAAAAATTTATAGAAACTATAAACTCAGAAGAAATTTGAATATTTTTGGAAAAATATTGCCAATATTTTACAGTTTGCATATTAGGGACTCTTAAGATTTGCCAAGGTTTCTACCCTTTGAAACAAATTTCCATCCTTAAAATTTTCCCCTATAAATTCTAATCTTTTTGTAAAGAAGATTATTTTTAATGCTACTTGAAATTTTTGGGTTCTCTTTAGATAACTTGTTTTGTTATTCTTTTATTATTTTATGCATTTGCAGAAAATTAATCTCTTGTAGTGAACAAGAAAATAACTATTAGTTCAATTTCAATGGTCATTCTTTGTTAACGTTTGTTAAACTTGAATTGTTGACTTCGCAATTAAACTTGGATTCACTGCGAGTTGACAACTTGGTTCTGAGTATTGATGATTGTTGCATTGAGATAGCATTCCATTATTGGCATGTGATAAGTGGTGAATTACGTTTCAACACTTATTCTTACTTATGAAGAGCCAAAAGGAAAATCAATGTAGGCAGGCATCTCTTTTTGTCTACGCTAGTTCTGCGTGTTTGAGCTAAAGACCTTCATTCTCCAATATCTTATATTTTGTATTATTTAAACAAAAAGCCATTTGTCAATTTAGTTTTTGGATATTATTGTTTTGTACAAATTATAGGATAAAAACATTTTACCCTTAAAATTAACAAAATTTTACAGAAACTATAAACTCGGTAGAAATTTGAATATTTTTGGAAAAATATTGCCAGCATTTTACAGTTTTTCATATTAGGGACTTTTAAGATTTGCCATGGTTTCTGCACTTCAAAATAAATTTCCATCCTTAAAATTTTCCCTGATAAATTCAAATCCTTTCGTAAAAAAGATTATTTTTAATGCTACTTGAAAATTTTGGGTTCTCTTTTCATAACTTGTTTTATTATGATTTTATTATTTTATGCATATGCAGGAAATTAATTTCTTTTGCGGTGAACAAGAATATAACAGTTCAATTTCAATGGTCATTCTTTGTTAACGTTTGTTAAACTTGCATTGTTGACTTCGCAATTAAACTTGGACTCACTGCGAGTTGACAACTTGGTTGAGTATTGATGATTGTTCCATTGAGATGACACTTCCATTTTTGCAGGTTACACCAAATCTCTATGGTAATTTGGTGGCAAATACTGCGGCTGGTATTGCAGGTGGCACTGGGGTAATGCCGGGAGGTACTGCAATGTTTCAATGCATTTGCTGAAGAGGGTTGTGCAATGATTTATGATAGCTCAAGTTCTTTCAAAAGTTTATTGTTCAAGGATGCTTATATCATGTTTACTTATTTCTCTCTTTTGTGATTTCATGATTCATCATGTCATCTTCGTGTTTGGAAGATGCTAGTTCTTATCTGTAGTTTTTGCAATTATTATATTGCAGGAAATGTTGGTGCTGACCATGCTGTTTTTGAACAAGGAGCCTCTGCTGGGAATGTTGGGAATGAAAGGTTGGTTGTGAAGAAAAAAGCCAACCCAGTGGCATTATTATTATCTTCGGCAATGATGCTGCGGCATTTGCAGTTTCCTTCGTTTGCAGACCGGTTGGAACAAGCTGTTATGGGCGTCATCAAAGAAGGAAAATTCCGCACAAAAGATCTTGGAGGGGATAGCACTACTCAAGAGGTGGTAGATGCTGTTATTGAAAAGTTGGACTAAGATGGCTATTAACACAGTTCTGAGTGTTTTTCTTCAGTTTATGGGGGGAATTTGCTCTGCCTGTTCTTCATTCTGTTTAAATAATCAAGTCATATATATATATATATATACATTTTTTCCCAAATATACGACTTTTCCATGGATTTCCCATGTCTGTTTTAGATGCAGGTGGGGTGTGCAGTGTTCTGATATATGAATTGATTATTTTGAACTTAGTTCCTGAGGGAGAGTTGGGCCACAAGCTGAAGAGCATATAAAACCGTGCAAATGATAGGCTCGGTCAAAATTTTGAATAAGTATACTTCGTAGATTTATGGCCATTGCTGCAAAACTCCCATTTTTCATATTCTTTATACTCTAAATGCTGCTTTGCATGGATGAGGCACACTGTCAATGAATTGTGCTGAGAAATAAACATTAAAAAGCAGATATTAAGGATCTGGTGCTTATCGAAGTCTTTGACTAGAGTACTGTTCTTCTTTAAGCACACTTTCCAAGATGGATAAAACCAGAAATTTGGTATCATAATCTTCTTCCAGTTCCTTTACAACCGGTTTGAAATGGTGAGACATTTATTCTTCAAATAAGCCGTGTACGTGTTCATGGAATGGGATTCACAGGACATGTGAAAATGTGGAGGCCAAACACTCGAGAATAAAACTATAAAAGATATATGTTTAAATGAAAAAAATAAATTAAACGATAAAGATATATGATTAAACGAAAAAAAATAAATTAAACCAGAAAGATATATGATTAATGAAAAAAATAAAATTAAACGATAAGATATTGATTAACGAAAAAAAAATAAATTAAACCAGAAAGATATATGATTAAATGAAGAAAAATATATAACTAAGTTAAATATTAAAAGAAATTCGCATTGATTAGAATTTTGCTGTGAATATAAAATAATTATAGCCATTGAGAATGGTTAAAAAGTAACAATTATTTCTCTTTAGGTAAATTTTTTTATCATAATCTAGTTGTCAAATAATAGTTGGATAGATAGCTGGAATAGCTATTGTTGGATGTTATCCATGTACATTAACTCATCACTATTTTTCAAAGAAAACCATATCCTCTGAAATAATTTGTTCGTGATGTGTTTTTAACATATACTATTAAACACATACACAAGGATAAATATTATCATGTTAATCCCATACATAAAATTAGATATTATCTTCCGTTGCAGTTTTAGAAAAGTAGTATCATTTAGAGAAGTTGTTAAACAATTTTAAATTTCTTTCTCTTGTTAATGGAAAAGAAGGACGTGAATCCTTCTTTAGAACTTTTGCAATGGAAGGAGATTTAGAGGCCTCTCCCTCCATTTGTTCACAGAAGTTCACCCCATTTGAGGCAGAGATTTTTCTTGGGAAGTTGTTGAAACCCAATTGTAGTCCTATCCTTATTGAATGGAGCTTTAAACCACAATTTCTAGTTTTGTTTCCTTCTCCTTCACATGTGAAGTTGCATAAACTTCAAATGAGATTTCGTCTCTATTATTTGATGATGCGATTTTGTTTTTTGTAGTTCTTTTGGTAGTGATCTAGATTTGCACTCTAAGTTGTTATTTAGAAAATCTTTCTCGACCTATTCCTCTTCTTCCTCTTAAGTTTCAAGACCTCCAAACATGTTTTTGGAGGGATTATATTGGTGTGATTGAGGCCTATTGTCAAGGTAAGTACCTCATAGTTGACGTTTCTTATGTGTTCTTGTTACTTGTTTGAATGAACCTTGCTTGACATTATTTTGAGTTGGAGACAATGTAGAAAATGGCTGAGTTCTTGTGTTTTAGAACAATTTTTGGTAAAGTTCCCTTACTCATGGTAAGAGTTATATTTGAAAGGAATTTGCTCATAATAAAGGGGGCTTAAAGATGACTCCAACTCTACAAAGTGAGCTAAATTGCTTGTAATAGTCCTTTTTCAAAGTCCATTGCCACACCTATTCTAACAAATGTAAAAATATTACCCTTGGGCTCAACATGAGTTATATAACAATTCAATGTATCTCTAGTTGAATTTCCCTCTTTTTCACAAATCATTAAGGTACATTTTTAGGTCTAAAATGGGCATCTTAAGAAAAATAATAAAATAATAGTAAAATAAATAATAATAAGAGCTATGTGTGTGAGTTTTTTTTGTAAGCTTGGTGGAACCACATCTTCATCATGTCTGATATATCACATCGATCGAGGCAGAGAATTGAACCAGTGACTTCACATCAAAGAGTGTCTTAAAAGAGCCCTCGATCACCGTCTATCCAAGACCCCATGGACATAAGAGCTATGTATTTTTAAAAGGAACAAAACATTTTTTTTTGAAATTGTATTTTCGAGTTATCTACTTAGAGGTTTATTCAAATATCAAGTGGGCATTTTCTGAACGTAGAATTAGATTTTACATCCAATGAGTATTCAATATGCATACTTTTGAGTGGGCACATATCGAGAAGAATAAAAAATTCATGAAAAATTGTGTTTATTTTATGAGCGGATCCACACTGAGAAGAATTAAAAATAAATGAAAAAACGTGTTTCTTTAGACTGGGTACTCATTGGATGCAGAGTCTAATTCTACGTCAAATGGATGTTCACATTTGAAATTTGAATAATACCTATAAGTATATAACTAAAAAATGTGATTAAAGAATAGTTTTGTTTTCCCTACGAAAGTATGTAACTTTGGGGATCACATCATCATCTTGAATCTTATTGGTTCTTTTAAAATTGATTTTGTTGGTACATTTTTCAATTTAAGGTCTACTTTTTACCTCGAAAACCCCTAATGTGAATTTATTAGAACATTTTTCACTAGAAAATTTATATTGTATGGCCAGAGAAGCAAGGGCCTCCTCATATGAGATGGAAGGTCCATTAATTCAAAAGAAAGCAATAAATGAAACCCTCTAGCAAAACATAGAAAATCAATTCTAATACGGGTGAGACAGAGAAAATTCCCACACAACAATAGGAGGGTGATTTCTCATCCATTGGATAGGTGCACATGTGTTTCAGGAATTAGTTGCAACTAGCAAATGGTTCTAGGCTATATTCCCCATTGAATCTACCTTAGATGGGTCTAGCATGAATGAAATAATAAACTTGCGATGGGACAAACCCTAGTCGTAGAGCATTGTGTAAGCTCCAATTTATGTCTATTGAAAACAACTTCTTGCTTAAAGAGACAAAACAACTAAATCATATATTCTATAAAATTTTGTAGAAAACTAATTGCAATACATAATAATCCATTTTTTCTTTACATAAAAGGCTTATTTTTGGTGTCATGTTTATGTTTGATATATCAAAATATATTGTAAAATTTAATTACAACATAATATTTTCAATAAACATTTGATTAAATATGCTAAAGTTGGTGTAGCTACTTTATTTAGGTGGTCAGAATTAAATATTATTTTTATATATATATATATATATATATATATATATAGTTCACTATAGTAATATTGAAAATTATAATCTTTTAAAAAAATTTCATTTCCAACTTTCTTAAATAAATAAAACTCTGTTATGTTGTTTTTTCATGAGCTAACCTTGTGATTTATATATGATGGTTTTTCAAAAGAGATTTACTTTTTAACTCTATTTTAATTTTTTTTTATATATTTTTTTTTCATTAATTGTTTACAACCCCCCTCTCTCACCTCCTTCGCTTTTTTCAATCAAACATCCATTCCAGTGATTCATCTAGTATAATATTATCACTTTTAAAATCATTTAAAAATATTATTTCTACACATTTTTGGTACAAGAAACCATGCTATTAATGAGACTAGTTCTAAGTGATTCATTAAGTTATAATATTATCTCTTTTAAAATCATTTAAAATTTTTTATTTCTACACATTTTTGGTACAAGAACCATGCTATTAATGAGACTAGTGCATTAGATCAAAAAAATGTCTCAAACAATTCCTATGCTTTGTAGTATTAATTCTTGAGACTAATTCTTATACTTTCTAGTATTAATTCCTGAAGCTGAATTAAGGCAGGGTAGTCTAAAATGCTTCTATCTATATTATTTTTGAGTTGAATCTTGATTTGAAGGTTTTATAACATAAGTTGTAAAGAAAATTCATTGGACCTAAATCAACATAGATCCAAGCAATTCCAAGAATTTGAAATCTAATTAACTATTTTTAAAAAGGCCCAAAACTATTATCAACCTCCATAGAATGGTTAGTGCAAGTTGCATAAACAACTAATGAATTAAAAACTTGTGTACTTAATAGTCATAGTACAATCAATGAAGGAACAAGTGGAACTTGTTGTCACTTCAAGGGCTCAAATTGAAAATCACTAGCATGGCTGAAACAAGAAAACAATGACATGATTTGGTTGCCATCCCTATGTCAAATTGATCTTTGGAGATTTTTCCACCCAAGTGTCATTAAAAATTATTCAAGAGAGGGAGGGGGGAAATTTAGGAGGTTGCACTGAAATGTTATTGATTTTTATAAATAGTTAGAGAAGGAAAATTTAGGCGGCTGTTCTAAAATGTTATTGGTTTTGATAAATGGTTAGAACAAGCTGAATGAACAACCAATGATCTAGATATTTCCTTTCCTAATAGTCTTACTACAAGTGCTGAAGCAACTAGTGGAGATTATTTGTTGCTTATAGAAATTTTCAAATCAAATGTGTTGACATATATAGAAGTGGTTGAATGTGTGAAATTTATGGTCAAATAGAGGCAGTGGGCTCTTAAATGACCTTTCCATTTTCTTACCCATGGTGATAGGGCTACCATAAGTCTTGTGACAAAAAGTATTGTAAAAAAAACGAGCTGGGTTTTCTACGAGGAATTGTTTCAACAACTTTTAAGTTTCACTAAATAGTGAAATACCTTTAATGGGTCTTTGAATATGAAGGCTATAGAAAACACATGTAGTTAAAAACTTGTCCAAATCTATAATCTAGGTCGTGGTGATTTTTGGTATACAGGTACCCAGAGCTGGGAGGGATACAACCACCAAAAATATCTAATGCCTATATTGTATTTTGAGAGATATGGGATGTTTATCGGACCTGTAGGTATTGCTACAAAAAACATGTGTAGCTATTGAAGTGTTAATAATTCAAAACCTATAATTTGGGTTGAGGTGATTTTTGGAGTGCAACTCTAGTGGATATATGGACCAAAAATATCAAATACACATACCATATTTTGAGAGAAAGAGACCATTTATCAAACTTGTTGGTGTCATTACAAAGCCATGCAAGGAAGCTTTTGAACAAAGCTTGTTTAATGGATGGTGCCATAAATCGGCTTTAGTCTTGACTTCAAGAATAAATACTTTGAATTTATAGTGAATAATCACAAAAAATATAACTTTATATGATAAAATGATGCTCATTTCTATGTGAATTAATTATTGTGTATTGAGTTGTAAGATTTATTTTTGTATCATGTTTATGGCTTGTATGGAAAATAAAGCTTTGAAGATATGCCATGCAACACTACAATAGTCTTTATAACATTGCATTTCTTCTGTGTAACACTATAAGGTGTTTGACACACTCCAATAAAATCTAGAGGATTGGTTGTGTTGACGGTGCTGGATGCTGCCAACAATCAAGGGGTATCCCGTTATGAAGTCTCAATTAGACCTCACACCATTTGGAATAGGAGCCCCATTCGGGAAATAGGCTTGACTACCATATTCTTGATGATTTGTCTTCGCTGCAATAAACGACATAAGGGAAATGCATATTTTTTCGAGATGAACAAGTAGGTTAAATTTGTGATGAATTCAGTTGCAAAGTGTATAATGATTCTTTCAAAAAAGGGAAGATAAAGTGAGTCTTTAAAAGAAGAGTAATAGTACTATCCTACTAAAGACTAGTAAAAAAGAATCACTAGTTATCTTGCAAAATAGTTCACAAAGAAACAATGATCATGGAAACAGAAGAGACACATGATTCAAAGATGCATACTAAAGTAAATGAAATAGTTCATTTTCTTAGCATGTAGAAACATAAAAATATGCTGCAAACAATGGAATAATAGTCTTACAATCATTCACGACATATGCATGAAAGTGTGCCGTTAAAAGAGCTTCAAATTAAGTGAAAGTCCCAAGACACACCATTACAATGATACAACACTAGTTCCAGTAGTGGAACATTAAGAAACTACTTGCTTCTCAAAAGACTAATCTTCTCTCGTATGTCTAACTTGAGAAGCCAAGGTGAAAAGTCCTTTGCTTGAGCTATGGGGGTGTATATATAACAAAAGAGGTGACTCTCCACCTCCCTTGTGACTCTTGAGCTTCCCTCATGACTCTTGAGCTCCTATGTGACTTTTCGCATTCTTATGAGACCTTTGAGATTCTACACGACTCTTCACATTCTATGTGTGCCCCTTGGGCTTCCACACATTTTACATTTCCTCATTTTTTGAAAAATACAATATTACATTTCCACGAATTTGTGGAAAAATACAATGAAAACATATGAATTTTATGATGACTGTTTGAGAAGCCGTGACTTGGAAATGGTGACATGGAACTTCATTATAGAGTATCAATGTTGAGCTTTTTCCTTGCTGCTATCTTCACATCTTCATGATAGATCTTGCATGTACTTCATCTTCATCCTCGAAAAGGAAGGGATGAGATGGAGTCTTCAATGTGATCTTGATCTTCATTCTTCTGTCATGATCTAGTTTACTTTTGTTTCTTTGCTTGATGATCTCTTCATATCTGCAACTTCACAAGTGTCTTCTTGTAGCATCTCCTTGGTATCCTCCTTTAGCATCATTCTTCCATGTCAAGATAATAACACCTACAAATGGAGTTCACTCATGAAAAGATGACACAAGTCCCAAAATTTCCTGGTCTATCCTATTTCTCATGCAACATATTGACTGAGCTAGGAAATTGCACTAGATTGAGGATGAGGCCTAAGGATTGTGTAATGTGTAGGAGCAAGAGGTAGGGAGCGAGGGTCTAGGCTGTGTGAATGGCAATGCGTAATGAATGAGAGAAAGGGAGGCATTATTGCGCAGTTGAGGAAGTTATGGAGGTAGAAGAGACAAGCTTGTTCACTGTGACTGTGCAGGGCACTATTTTGGAAAGAGAGAGTCAATGCATTGTGCAGTTGAGAACTGTAGAGACTGAGACATGACGCAAATGCGGATTGAGAGTGCGTAGTGCACATTGAAGGAAAGGCTGGGCAAGGACTGCGCAGTGGGTAAGTGTAGTTGACAATGATTAAGCAATGAGATTGTACAATGCACGGTTAGTGGAGGAAAATTTCTATGACTACGTAGTGCACAGTTCTAGGATGTAGAGGATGCTTGTCTGGGACTTATGACTATGCAATGCGCAATTCAAGGAGACAAAAGAATTGGTGGTTGGTCGAGCAAGTTGTGAATACAAGAATAATCCAAAATTGACCAACTGTGGGATCGATAAGGCAAAACAATGAGAACGGAAACATGTAACAAGGCTTGAACATGATCACTGTTAAAATTGAAAACTAGGGCCAAACTCCATGTGGGTCATCTTATTTATGGCAGCTGATATTTTTCTTGGATCCCTCTCATCAAGAGATATAGGATTGATATAAAGATCATCCGATTATAATAAGTATTCATGGAGATATGAATTTATTTGTGTTATGGGACAATTTGTCAAGGTCGGCCAATAGCCAAATAACCCCCATATGTGCTCAACGTTTTAGTATAAAAGGAGGTGACTTGATAGTAATTTATGCACACACTTCACTCTTGATTTTATCTCCACTTGTTCTAGGTTTTATTGGCAAGAGAAATCTAGATGATGAAGGCCTAGATGTAGGAGGAAAGGAGACTAAGCGAGTTGCCCTAGAGATGATGCCCTAGAAAGGAAAACGTAGTCCTAAGGAGGATGCCCTAGCAGCAGCCCTAAGGATGATCTAGCCGCAATTCAAGGAAGGAGACCCCTATTTCTATACGTTTCCTAACCTACCCTCTAGGTTGCCTAAAGGAGAGATATAATAGGCCTATTCATGTTGCCCAAATATGCAGGTGTCCTAGTCACAGTTAGGAAAACATGCCAGCGAGTTTGAAGGGACGTTTTCAGGTAATCGAGTGCTAGAAGGAGGGCTGAAGTACCATGCTGGAGGGCTGCAATAGTAAGGGACTATTCTGGGCTAGTAAACGTAGGGATTCCTCCTAAAACATGCCGAGTAAGGGACTGCTCTGTTGTGACTAGGCCACAGGCCTGTAGGTGCTGTTTTGAGGGTCAAACAAAGAGCTGTAGATGCCTCGTCAAACAACGAGGTCACATAACTTGAAGAGAAGAGGAGGCCGCATAAATTAAAGGCGTGTTTTTGGCATGATTGTTGGGTAGCTGTAGGTTACAGTGGGAGCCCTAACCAGTGACCAAAACACTACCCATAAACAAAAGTGCAAAAGTATGGTAACTTGTGCTTTGACTTGTTTGATTGGAGAGGTCTCTTCATTGATGAGGAGATTCTATATACTGCCACATAGGAGAAACAATGTGTTAGTAATGGGACAACAATAATAACATGTGGCAACAATGGCACAATGGGACAACAACAATAACATGTGGCAACAATGGCACAATGGGACAACAACAATGACATGTGGCAGCAGTGGCACAATGGGACAACAACAATGACATGTGGTAGCAATGGTACAATGGTACAACAACAACAACAAGGTGCAACAAGCACATGGTGGCAAGCATGGTGTTGCAAGCACATTGGGACATCAATATAACAAGCAAGGTGCAACAAACACATGGTGGAAAGCAGGTGCTGCAAGCACATGGGACAATAGTGGAAAACATGGTCCAACAATGACACATGATGCAGTACAGTGATGAGTACTGTTATGATTAGTGAAGCATGATGAGATGCAACATAGTGATGATGGGTGCATCATGGTGCAACACAGTGAGGTGCAACATGATGATGAGAAGCAACACAATGATAGGTGCAACATGGTGATGGAGTCACCTAGGAGAATCAATTAAAGCATCATGTCTTCAACTGAGTTCAACTACGTCATGTATCATCTACATAGAGATGATTGATGCTCTTACTTAGAAAAGTCAAAGTGTTGACTTCTGTTGTATATGTACTTTCTCTCTCCCTCTGCTGAACTATTGAAGAGCATATAAGAAGAATTGATCAAGGGTTTCCCCACATTGGGGTTTGTCCCTGGCTAGCGCCACATCTTGTATCCTCTTGTCTTGGCTTGTCTTTTGCAATTTATGTTTATGTTCTATTTGCAATTTACTATTATGCCAATGTATTGCTAATCTGGAAAAGATATTGAGCTAACTATGAAAATTGAAATAAATTGGTCTAAGCATAGAACATACCTAAAATTTAACAATCACACACTCATAAATGACCATTCACGTGACAATGAGACACTTTCTACACAAAATCAACATATATTCAATGAGACGAAAACAAGATGACACTTACCTCCAAGTGCGATACTTAAGAAATACTTTTCTACGCAAGTGTTGACTGCAACAAGAAAGTGTACAATACCTTGAAAATGAGTCCAATGCATATCTATATGATAAATATAATCCATTAATGTAGGAGATAGCACTAGAGCTTCCTCTTAAAGGTGTGCAATAACTGGATTTCACAAAGAATGACGCTTCCCTTAACAAAATATGACACTTATAATTCCTTCAAAAGGGACTTAGAAACTTAGAAAGTATGGGATGACTCTAACAACTAGAAATGACAGTTAACATGATCAAAGGGATGCTCCAAAGTTTGAATATATGCCAAAATTTGGATGGTGTTGTAGTAGCGACAACACTTGGAATTCACTGGAAGAACCCCAACTTTTGTGTTCAAGTCTAACTTTATGCATAGGGTCTAGTATTTTAGGAAGTATTGATTCATCGTGTAGATTACCTCAAATTCCGCATTTACCCAGTTATAGGTGTAGTATATCCTATTCCATTTCTCGAATAATTACAATTACAAATCTTACCATACCACAATGATTTCGATTAGGGAGAAGAATAGTATATATTCGTGAGTTTAAAATGATCAAAGTTTTAGTTCCATCTCCGGTGTTGCTCCACTTCTAGCATGCCTGTTCAGTACCCTGACAGAGTCACTATAGGAAACACAAGCATTGATTCATTGCCAGCGTGCCTGTTCAATACCCTGACAAAGTTGCTTGCATCACCTCTTTGCGTAGTTATCCTTTCTCTTCTTTCACCCCTTATTTTATTTTCAATATTTTCATTGGAATTTCATCGATGCTTATATTGCCATAATTGAAGAGGGATCCCGACTCATTAAGAGAAGGAGAGGCTATTCCTTCATAGACTATTATATACCTCTAGAATATAGTATGCTCACCTTTAGTTTTCTCCTTTCCTTTCTCTACTTGATTATATCGGTAATACAAAACACCATTCAATTATAATACTGGGTTGAGGAGTGAAAATCCTAAAATATATATGGGCATCATAGTTCTGCTTAAAGATTTATGTGTGAATGGATCATATTTTCCATTCAGACATCATTGACCTTAAAGATATCAGACCCAAGTCAAAGAAGAGGGACCAAAAATTAACCAATTGTTGTTGGGTGTCACAAAGCCCTTTACAACTTTCACCATATCTATTAGAACCAAACAAAAAACTTTCACACAAGGTTTTATTTACATAGACTGAAGAAATAAAAGAATGAAAGAAAGGACAAAACGTGACATGAACCAAACAAAACAAACAAAATTAGCAAGGAAAGAAATATCTACATAGGTAGGAACACAACTCGAGGCTGCTATTGAAAATAATGCTTAAGATATTGGCCACTAACATGAAGAGATTCCATTTTCCTATCTAAGGATTGAAGGCGATAAGTATGGTGGCTAAACTTGTCATGCATAACAAAGGGTTCGATCCACAAGGATTGAAATTTTGCGTGTTTACTTTTCTCTTAAAGGGATTTATCTCATTTCAATACTAGGTCTCCCACATTGAACTCCTCGTTTCCCACAAATTTCTTGTCAAACCAACGCTTGTTATGATTTTGAAGCATAACAAACTTTTATTTTATTTTTCACCTTTCTTCCTTTAACTTAATAAGGGTGTCTATCCTTCTTTGAACAACAAGACATGGTTTGGATCGATATCCTTGAGAAAGTTGAAGGGCTGAGAGGTATATGTTCGGAGGATGGATAAAATTATTTTCCATACACGAGGAAGTAAGGGGAGGTCTTCAAAGAGGGTTTTGGTGTGACATGGTCCACCCATAAAGCATTCACCAATTCATTCTGCGAGTTCATTTTCTCAAAGTAAATGATTTTCTTGATGATGCGAATTAAATTCTTATTATTGGATTCAACTAAGCCATTTCCATGAGGGTAATAATTAGATGAGTGCTTTAAAACAATACCCTTTTCTAATGCAAACACATAAAGTTTTAGCGATGAAAATTAAGTTGCACTATTGAAAAAAAGTGATGTGGGAATGCAGAACCTAGTAATAATATTATACTTGAGAAATTGAATGAGTTCTTGCTCATTCACTTGTCCCAATGGATCTGCTTCAACCCACCGAGTAAAGTAATATGTGGTATTTAAGATATATCGATGTTGCTTTGATGGATGTGGAAAATTTTCACCAATAACATCCAATCCCCATTGTTGAAAAGTCTCTTCAATGACAACAGGCTCCAATGGGGCGGTTGAATTCTTAACTCGATTAGCACATCTTTGACATATGGGACACTTACGGGTGTATTCATTTTCATCCTTGAATAATTTGGGCCAATAATAAAAATCTCGCATAACTTTATGAGTAGTAGTGTCGCCGACATAGTTCCCACTAGCTAGCCCATCATGAAGGTCTTTCAATACCCTTCTAAGTCTTGTACCTCTGGGAATCTAAGTAGGACAGCATTGTGGAACTTGTAGAAAAACACACCATGTACAAGATATGATAAATATTTAAGTCAAATTTCCCTCTCTTGTTTCATTGATAAGTGTGAAGACAAGGTGTCATGCTCTAGATACTGACGTACATTAGTGTACCAAGACATGCCCACGTTTGTAGGGGTAGCTTTCTCAATATTGTACCTTTCGATTTCTTATTCCCATCTAGAAGAATCCTCTTATGGTGGATTGAGTGCTTATGTTGTAAGCTGATAGAGACCATGGCCTTTTATTGTATGAAATTTCTTGAATTCTAGATCATATTCTTGAAGGATTATAATACAACTCACCGTTTTCTCACCCAAGTCTTGTTGCACAATCAGCGATCTAACCGCTTTGTAAGGCACCAAAATGATAAAATTAAGTTTCAAGAGGGAAGACCTAAAGTGCTTCACCGCCCTATATACTGCATACGTTTGCTTATCTATGGAGGGATAATTTAGTTTAGATCCCTGTAAGCTAACAATCATAAATGATATGGGCCACTCGTTTCCTTGATTGTCCTTCCGAGTAAGAACATATGCAAGAGATATGTCAAAAGAAAAAGTATACAACAATAAATATTTGTTATAATATGGACTTTATAATGCTAGGGCATCAAAGATAGCTTGTTTTATATGGGCGAAGGCATCTTTGTCCCTTTGGTCTAACTTGTAAACTGCGTCCTTCTTGATCATCTCTTGTAATGGCTTAACATTATGTGCATAAGCCGAGATTAACTTACTAAGGCAGTTGATTTTCCCAAAGAAGAATTGCATAGATTTCTTATTCATAGGAAAGGGAATCTAAGTGACAATATTGACCTACTCTAGGACCACTTTAGGTCCAATCTTAGCTATAATGTGTCCCAAGAGGTTTCCCTCAGACACTCCGAAGATGCTTTTCTTAGGATTTAAATATATACCATATTTTCGACATCGCTCAAATATTTCCCTTAGATGACATAAGTGATCAAATATTTTCTTGGAAAATATTGTAACATCATCAAAGTACACGACCACACTTTTTCCAATCAAACCATGGAACATTATGTCCATAACCCACTAAAAAGTAGCACCAACATTCATGAGTCCAAATGGCATTCACTGAAATGTGAATGTACCCGATTTAGCCCTAAAAGTAGTTTTTAATCTGTCGGGTTTTGCTACTAGAACTTAATTGTATCCAAAAAACCATCTAATAGAGAGGACATCTTGGACCTAGATACCATGTGGAGAATTTGCTCCATAGATGGAACATGATAATTATATTTATCCGAAGTTTGGTTCAGGTTACAAAAATCAACACATAAGCGTATCTCTCTAGAATTCTTTCTAATAGGAACCAAATTTGAAACCCATGTAGAATGACAAACTTTGAGTATGATGCAAGCATCTAGCAATTTCCTTTGTTCTTTCTGAATAAGGGGTTCAAGTATAGGATGAACTTTTCTTAACTTTTTCTAAATCGCTTTACTCCCTCCTCAATGGGTATCACATGTTGGATAATTCACGTATCATAAGTTTTCAAAATCATATGTCCATGCAGACACATCTTGGTATTATTTGAAAAGATGCACAAAGGATTGTCACTCTTGTAGAGAACATGTACCAAGATACACAGATTTCAGATATTTTTTGTTACCCAAATTAACTTGTTCATGCGACAATGTAGAACTGTGGGTTTTAGAATTGATTGGCTCCTTAAAGCAGTTCTGTAGGGGTCGTAAATATTTTCTAAAGATACCACACCCTTAGGCATGGGGTTCCCTTTATGTGCCTTAGTTGATTTTTGCAGAGCCCTTTCATGCTCATCTTCACCTATCGCTGCATATTTAAACATATCAAAATTGGCCATAAAATACAGTATTTGCTATTCATCATTGAAAACATGAAAGTTAGTGACATTATTCAACACAAATGGCTTATAAATAAACTCAATGGAAAAACCATCTCTAATAGGTGAAAGCCTAGCAACAACATTAGCTAATGTGTCTGCAACTGCATTATGAATTCTAGGAAAAAAAATTGATATTAAAGCTTGAAAGTAAGAAATAAATCACCATACCACTTGCTGGTGGTTTTTAAGATTAGGTAACACACAATGAATAGTATTCCATACTTTATGTGTGGCAATCTGTGAGCCACCTATTACCTTTAGCACCTCCACCTTGAGGTCTATGGCTATCTTTAATCCCAAAATAAGTGCTTCGTATTCAACAATGTTATTGTGCACCCAGAATTCCAATTGACATGAGATCATATACTTGTTCTTTTGTGAGTAAATCAAAATACAACCAACTCTAGAACCCTCTTGTGTTTTCGAACTATCAAAATATAATGTCCAAATGTTAGCAACAATAGGGTTAGTTCCTACATTAGTATTATTTACATCTATATTACAAAATTCATTAGCACCAGTTGGATTGCAAGGAAGGAGTTCCAATTGCGTATTTGGTGGTATAGGGGATAGATGTGAAAGATAACATCCATGATCATTTTCTAAAAAAAAATTTCTGAAAATTATCTGCACATAGCTAATATGCTTATTAGTGGGTTCACCATGAAACTATGCTTCATGAAAGGTTCACTCTCGACTCAGATTTGATTATTTTTTCCCTTATAAGGAAGCCACAAATACAATCAGTTAATAGAAAATTATCCTTGCAACTTGCTAGACCAATCTATACTTAAAAGCAATCCATAAGTTTCTGAGATGTCCACGATGACAATATCAATACATTGGTGAACTCTATGATTTGAAGATAAATGAATTATGACATTGTTATGCTCACCAATTTCCTGTACTAAAGATCTATCTAATTATAAGATTATTGTGTCTGTTTTTCCCATTTCAAATTGATTTTCGTTGCAACAGATAAAGGTATGAGAATATGCACCAAAATCAACAAGTCAATTATGGACATTATAATTAAGAATCTCAAAAGTTAAAAGAAAAGGGAGGCAAGTGGATCTATAATTTATATTAGTTGCATTAACAAATGGTTCAAGAATAATAGGAAACCTATCGAACGAAGCTTGAGAAGCAGTAGCCATTCTACTTGACGGTGTCTAAGATGCACATGATTGGAAAATCAACTCACATTGCCTTTCTAGCTTGGCTAGCTCAAATATGGAAATATTAGAGTTATCTTTCTTCATGTCTTCAATAATATTATAGTCTATGTCTTCATCTTGGGTAGGGTGTGTTGAAGTGGTAGGTGGTGTAATTTTATTTGATGCCTCAAGAGTGACATACTTGTTCTTATTATTTTCAGAAGCATTCTTTTGAGGCTGTGCGCTTCTGGATTTGTTGTGAGTGCTCTGAGCAAGATTACTAGGAATTAAAATAAACAATTGCTTCCTCACATCTTGCTAAGGCACTGGTCCTTTGCTCCTCAAATTATATTGCTTAGAAGGTTGTTGAGGAGGATCCACACTCACTTGGGGCTCACTAGCACCTTATCGGTCATTATTCAAGGTAATATCAGATGCGAAAATTGAATTTGCAACACTTTTGTTTTCCTTTGTCGAGGTTGGTTCATCAATCTATTGAATCTTCTCTAATATCTGTTATGCTGACAAAATTTATATAACATTGGGTGTTTCCATTGAGGGCATGTTTTCTCCAAATGTGCTTATTGATGAAAAGTATAATAGTTTTCCATGCCCAAGTTCTCAACATTGAATGCAACATTAGAGCTCTGTGCAAACTTAGCCAATTGATTGATGTTCTTCTTAAAAAATGACTTAATAGACATATTATTTGTAGAAGCCTCACTTGACTTCCTTTTAAGTTCAAATACTTCATTAGTTAACAACTTCAAGGTTTTAGTCAAGCTCTCCATTTCAAAAGGATATTTCTCTTTAGTTTTGGTAGAAGATGCTTAAGACTCCTTAATATTGTCTTTGGAGTATTTTGAATATTCCTAATCAACAATGACCCCAATAAACATTAATTCCTTTTCAACAATTATCACTTCTGCAAAATTAATAACCAAAGTTTCTTTCGCAACACGCTTAACAAAAACAAAAATGTTAGTGGGAAGGGAAACAATGTAATAATATTTAGTAATCAAATCATGAGATTGCAAATTAGTGTGGAACTTATTTTAAATCGGTGTGAATATTTAATAAATATTTACCCTTTTCTTTATCCCCCATATTAATGTTTCCTAGTTACTTAAGTACAATTTTCAGAATTTTATCATCAACAAACTTATCTAAGAATAACTATTTAAACTACCTCCAATTATTGGTTGAATTTGGTGGAAGGCTATGGTACCAAACTGATTCTCTACGTTCTAGAGTATATGGAAATAATCTACAAGCAACATCATCAAAACATACCTCTAACAACTATATATGCAAGTAGAAGTCATCAATGTGACCTTCGACCTTCACTTTCTTATCAGGATCATACTTTGTAAGCAACTTTTCTGGGTGTTTTGGCAAGCGATGAAGATTTCACAAAAGAGAAAGAGACCCTTGGTCCATTCAATCCAATTGGCCTTCAAACCTTTTGATTATGAAGACTCTTCTCCTTCACTATTTAAATTTTCATTTTTATCCAGCTGTTAGTGATTTCTCAACTGTTCTTCATCAGAAAAATGAAAATCATCCCCGTATTCTTCTAGATTTTCCCCAATAGGTGGTCGAAGGTCCCCTTGCTGATAAGTTCCCTCAAGAGAGTCAACTAAATCTTCAGGGGTTATATGTGTAGTCTCTCCTATTCTCTTTCTCGGATAAACACAATTATAAATCTTACCATACCACAATTGTTTCGATCTAGGAGAAGAATAGTATATATTCATGATTTTAAAATGATCAGAGCTTTAGTTCCATATCTTGTGTTTCTTCACTGCCAACATGCCTGTTAGGTACTCGACAGAGTCACTACAAGAAACACAGGGATTGCTTCGCTCCCAGTGAGCCCGTTCAGTACCCTAACGAAGTTGCTTGCTTCACGTCTCTACACAAGAATAATTTCTCTTCTTTAACCCCTTATTTTATTTTCAATACGCTCATTAAAATTTCATCAACATTTATATTTTCCAGTGTGGAAGAGGGATCCCGACTTATTTAGAGCGGGATAGGTTATTCCTTCAAAAGCTGTTATATACCTCTTGAATTAGTATGCTCGCATTTAGTTTTCTCCTTTCCCTTCTCTACTTGATTTGATTGGTAGGAAAAAAAACCATTAAATCATAATGCCAAGTTGAGGAGTGAAAATCCTAAAATAGATACAGACATCATACTTCCTCTTAAATCTTTTCGCGGGAATGGATCATATTTTCCATTTAGACATCATTTACCTTGAAGATATCAAACCCAATTTAAAGAAGAGGGACTGAAAATTAGCCAAGTGTTGTTGGGTGTCATAAAGCTCTTTAATACTTCCACCATATCAGTTAGAACCAATTAAAACCTCGTGCTCACATGAGGTTTTATTTTCATAAACTGACGAAAAAAAAGAATGAAAGAAAGTACAAAACATGACCTGAATCAAACAGAACAAGCAAAATGGACAAGGAAAGAAATATGTACATAGGTAGGAACAGAGCCCGAGGCTGTTTTTGATAATAATGCTGAATATCTTGGCCATTAATAGGAAGAGATTCCATCTTCCCATCTAAGGATTCAAGGTGATAAGTATGGTGACCAAGCTTGTCATGCAAAACAAAGGGTCCAATTCACATGGATTGAAATTTGGTGTGTTAACCTTTCTCTTCATGGGATTTATCCCATTTCAATACTAGGTCTCCCACACCGAACCCCTTGTTCTGCGTAAATTTCTTATCAATCTAGTGCTTGAGATGGTTATGATGCGTAAGTATGCCCGTCCCTCTTAAAATAAAAATAAAATATTCTCTAAATAGAAAAGTAACGTTGGCCTAATAAAAAAGAAAAAAATGCTATGCTTGTTTAATTAATTTTCCATATGACCTAATATAATTTCATGTAAAGTAATTAGAAGTAAAAAAAAAATATGTGAGTAAAATGTTTAAACCTTATACTTTCCAAAAATATTTTAACACGTGATATTACTTCACACACACACACACACACACATATATATATGAAAAAAAAGACCTAGTCTAACTTATAGACGAAATAAACTTTTTCACCTGAATTCGAAAAAACAATTTCAAGAAATAATGCAATCTTTTGTTGTTTAAAATGCATTTTTGAATAAATAAATGGAGTCAGCACTCTGAAAAATGATTGAGGAACTCAAATTCTATACATTAAACAACTTAAACTCAAGTTCTTAAAAATCTCTGCAGGATTTTGATTAAAATTAAAAAATGTTAAAAGAGAATATTTTAATGTTATATTTAGAATAAAATATCCTATGTGAGTTATGAGTAAAATATTTTAATATGAATTAATATTAACATATATTTAAAAATACATTAATAACAAAAAAACTAGTTTAATGTCTTCTCGTAGAATGGATCAATACACATGTTATGTAATCCATATAACATTCAAAAATACAATTTAAACAATCCTTCTCTGAACAAAAAGACATGGTTTACCTTGCGATTCTTGAGAAATTTGAAGAGCCTGGAGGTATATGTTCAGAAGAAGGATAAATTATTTTCCACACACGAGAAAGTAATGGGAGGTCTTCAGAAAGGGTTTTGGCTTGACATTGTCAGCCCACAAAGCATTCAACAATGCACTATGCTAGTTCCTTTGCTCAAAGTAAACGCTTTTCTTGATGATGTGAATTAAATTCTTGTTAGTGGATTCAACTAAATCATTTATTTGAGGGTAATAATTAGTTGAGTTCTTTAAAAGAATACCATTTTATAATGCAAAATCATACATTTTTAGTGATGAAAAGTAAGTTATGCTGAACCTAGTAATAATATTTCGCTTAAGAAATTGAATGACTTCTTTCTCATTCACTTGTTTCTATGGAATTGCTTCAACCCACCTAGTAAAGTAATTTGTGGCAGTTAAGATATGTCATTGTTTCTTTGATGAATGTGGAAAAATTTAGCCAATATCATCTAATCCTTATTTTTGAAAAGGATCTTCAACAACAATGGGTTGTAATGGGGCGATTGACTTCTTATCTTGACTAGCACATATTTTAAATACAAGACACTTACAAGCATAGGCATGTGCATCCTTGAATAATGTGGGTCAATAATAACCATCTTACATGAATTTATGAGAAGTAGTATCCCCTTCGTAGTGCCCACCAGCTGGCTCATCATGAAGGTCTTTCAATATCCTTTCTGAATTCTGTGCCTCTAAGCATATGAGCAGGACACAATTGTGGTGCTTCTAGAAAAACACACCATGTACGAGATGATATGATAAATATTTAAGTTGAATTGCCCTCTTCTGTTTCACTGATAAGAGTGAGGGCAAGGTGTCGTGCTCTAGATACTAGTGTACATTAGTGTACCAAGACGTGGTCGCATTTGTAGGGGTAGCTTGCTCCATATTGTACATTTCGATTTCTTGTTCCCATCTAGAAGAATCCTATTCTAGCAAATTGGCTACTTCGACTGCAAGCTGATAATGACCATGGCCTTTTTTTGTATGAGCTGGCTCGAATTCTATATCATAATCTTGAAGGCTTGTCATCCAATTCACCCTCCTCTCACTCTTGTTGCACTAAGGCTCGTCATCCAGTTCACCCTCCTCTCACTCTTGTTGCACTAAGAGCGATCTAACCACTAGGTGAGGCACAAATATGATAACATGACCTTTTAAGAGGGAAGGCCTAAAGTGCTCCACGACCTTGTATACCACATAATATTGCTTATCTATGGTAGGATAATTCAGTTTTGATCCCTATAAGGCAACACTCATAAATTATATGGGCCGCTCATTTCCTTGATTGTATTTTTGAGTAAAAATGACTGCAAGAGATGTGTCAGAAGAAAATGTATACAACAAGAAATATATGATCAATGGGGCATTGAAAATCATCAGTTTGATCCCGAGGAAGGCATGTTTCTCCCTTTGGTCTCACTTGTAAAATGGATTCTTCTTGACCATATCTTGTAATGGATTAACAATCTATGCATAATCTGAAATGAACTTTTAGATGCAGCTGATTTTCCCTAAGAAGGATTGCATGTCTTTCTGATTCCCAGGAAAGGGAATCTGGGCGATAGCCTTGACCCATTCTTGGTCCACTTTAATTATGCCCGTAGCTATAATGTGTCATAAGAGGTTTCCCTCGGACAATCTGAATATGTTTTTCTTAGGATTTAAAG
This sequence comes from Pinus taeda, assembly GCA_000404065.3. Classification (NCBI taxonomy): domain Eukaryota; kingdom Viridiplantae; phylum Streptophyta; class Pinopsida; order Pinales; family Pinaceae; genus Pinus; species Pinus taeda. The sequence goes on along the minus strand of APFE030039643.1, from coordinate 187,092 downwards.
ATATAACGTATTTTTGACATCTGTCAACAATTTTCCTTAGATAATGAAAGTGATAAGATATTTTCTTTGAAAATACGGTAACATCATCCAAGTACACACCCATACTTTGTCAAATCAAACCATGGAACATGATGTCCATCGCTTGTTGAAAATTAGCACAAACATTTATGAGTCCAAATTGCATTCGCCGAAATTCAAATGTACCCCCTTTAGTCTTGAAACTAGTTTTTAATTTGTTAGGTTCCTCTACTAGAACTTGATTGTATCTAAAAGAAAAATCTAATAGAGATAACATCTCTAATCCAGATACTATTTGGAGTATCCGCTTCATAGATGGTACTGGATAATTATCTCTATCCAAAGTTCAGTTCAGGTTATGAAAATCAACACATAAGCGTATCTCTCCAGACTACTTTCTAACAGGAACCAAATTTGAAACTGAAGTAGAATGATGAACTTTGAATATGATGCGAGCATCTAGCAGTTTCCTTAGTTCTTTCAATATAAGGGGTTCAAGAGAGGGATGAAATTTTCTTAACTTTTTCTGAAATGGCTTTACCCCCTCCATAATGGTTATCATATGCTGGATAATTCACGTATCATAAATTTTCAAATCATCATATGTCCATGAAAACACATCTCGGAAAATTTTGAAGAGATGGATAAAGGCTTGTCTCCCTTGTGGAGAACAACATGTACCGAGATTGACATATTCTGTATCTTATTTTATACCCAGATTAACTTGTTTGTATGATAATGTACAATTGTGGGTTTTAGCATTGATTGGTCCCTTAAAGTTGTTCTGCAGGTCGTAAACATTTTTTAAAGATACCACACCCTTACGCATGGGGTTCCCTTTATGTGCCCAATATGATTCCTACATAGCCCTTTCGTTCTCATATTCATCTACCGCGTATCTTTAAACACACCATAATTGGCCATAAATTCTAGTATCAACTGGTCATTATTGAAAACATGAAAGTTAGTTACATTATCTAGAAAAGATTAATTATAAATAATCTCAATGGAAAAAGCATTTCTGAGAGGTGACAACCAAGTAGAAACATTAGCTAATGTGCTTGTGGCTACGTTATGAATGTAGGAACAAAATTTGTATTTTTTTTTGGATCCTAGAGGAACCCAACAACTCGTCTGACACATAACTACTAGTAAACCTCTTGGGGTCTACGATGTGTCCTCCTCTCCATAAGCCAAGTCACAACCGGGAAATTTGAACCTTGGATCTCTCTATTTCCACAAATTTCAAATTACTTCGACCACCAATTGAGATACCTCCTGAGACGAAAATAAAATTGATATTAAAATCTTGAAGTAAAGAAATAAGTGTCCATACCTCTTGCTGGTAGTTTTTAAGATTAGGTGACACACTATGAATAATATTCCGTACTTGACATGTGGAAATATATGAGTCACATATTACCTTTATCACCTCGACCTTGAGGTATATGGGTGTATTTAATCCCATAATAAGTGCTTCATATTCAAAAATGTTATTCGTGCACTCAAACTCCAATTGACATGGGATCAAATACTTGTTTTTTTGCAGGTCAATCAAAATACAACCAACTCTATAACCCTCCTCTGTTTTCGAACCATCAAAATATAAAGTCCAAATGTTAGCAACGATAGGGTTAGTTCCTACACTAGTACTATTTACATCTATATTACAAAAGTCACTAGTACCAGTTGGATTGTAAGAAGGAGTTCCAACTGTGTATTTATAGGTATAGGGGATGGTTGTACAAGATAACATCTGTGATAATTTTCTAAAACACAATTTTTGAAAATTAATTGTGCATAACTAATAGGCTCATTAGGGGCTTCAAGTGCTGTGGTGCTATGCTTCATGAAAGGTTCATTCTCAACTCAGATATGATTATTCTTTCCCTCATAAATAAACCACAAGTGTGACCATTCAATAACAAAGTATCCTTGAAACTTGCTAGACCAATATTTGCTTAGAAGTAAGCCATAATAATTGAGGACATCCAATATGAAAATATCAATACATTGGCGAACTTTATGATCTGATGAAAAACAAATTATGACATTATTAATCTCATCAATTTTCTGTACTAAGTATTTGCATAATTGTATGATTCTGGTGTCAGGGTTTTCCCATTTCACATTGATTTTATTTGCAACAGATAAAGGCATGACATTTGCAGATGCACAATAATCAACGAGGAAATTATGGACATTATAATTAAAAATATTAGAAATTAAAATAAAAGAGGGGCAAGTGGATCTATAATTTAGATTCGCTGCATTAACAACCGATTGAGAATAGTAGGAAACTTACCAGACGAAGCTTGAGAAGCAGTAGTTATTCTACCTGATGGAGGTTAAGATGAAAATGATTGGAAAATCAACTCACATTACCTAAGGTTCCATATTGGCTAGCTCAAATATGGAAATATTAGTATGATCTTTCTTCATGTATTGAAGAACATTATAATCCATCTTCAGCTTGGGTTGGGTGTGTTGAAGTAGTAGGTGTTATAACTTTATTGAATGCCTTAGGATTGACAACATTTTTCTTTTCATTTTCGAAAAAATTATTTTGCAGTTGTGGGCTTCCAGAGTTGTTCTGAGTACTCTGAGAAGGATTACTAGGAGGTAAAATATTTCTCAACAATTGCTTCCACACATCTTGCTCAATCATTGGTCCTTTGCTCCCCAAATTGTATTGCTTAGTAGGTTTTTGAGGAGGAGGCTCACCAACACCTTATCGATCATTATTAAAGATAAGATCAAATGTGAAAATTGTTGGGCGGGTGTTATATTATTTCTACAACTAGCCCCAGGCACAAAATTGGGGATTTGCAGGGGGCGATAACCCCCATGAACGGGTCTGGGGCAACGCCCTGGGAATTTTTTTTTGGACCCTATATTAGGTGGGCGAACCTACCTATGGTTTTGTGCATGGATTTCACACATGGTTTTGGGCATGATGGTTTTCTACCCATGGTATTTTATAGATCCATTCAAGGGAACTACGATTATGTTCTAATCCAGGGTTAATGGATTGGGGTTTATGAATGCTTCGACATGTATATATATGTATTGTAACATTGAAAGGAACATAATGAAAAATCAATCTAGTAGTCCCAATTTTGGGATCCAGGGGAAAATATCTGTGTATTTGTTTTGTGCTTCTCACCATTGTATATTTTCTATTTTTTAAGAATTCATTTGTAGGTAATTTATGTACAGGGTTAAAACGTATAAAAAATGAATCTCCAACACTTGAGTTTTCCTATGTCGAGGCTAGTTAATCAGTCTCTTGAGTCTTCTCTAAATGCTCTTCTAATGATAAACTTTCTATAAAATTGGCAACCACAACATTCATGTTATGTTTCCATTGAGGGCATGTTTTCTTTGAATGTGCTTCTTGCTGAAAAGTGCAATATTTATCCATGCCCAAGTTCTCAATGTTGAATATGACATTAGAGCTCTATGTAGACTTAATTGGTTGATTGATGTTCTTCTTAAAAAATCGCTTAAAAGACATTATTAGTAGAAGCCTCACTTGACTTCCCTTTAAGTTTGGATACTTAATTTGTTAAAAACTTCAAGGATTTAGTCAAGATATCCATGTTAAAAGGATATATTTTTATTTTTATTTTTAGCAGAAGAGGATTAACACTTATTACTATTGTCTTTGGAGTATTTTGAATCTTACTGATCAACAATGAACCCAATAGACCTTAAGTCCTTTTCAAAAACTATCTCTTCCACAAAATTAAGAGCCAACGTTTCTTTCGTAGCAAGCTTAACGAAAATAGAAATGTTAGTGGGAAAGGCAGTGGTATAATTATCTTTAGTAATCTAATCATGAAGTTTCACATCAGTGGGGAATTGATTCAAAATATGTGTGAATCTTTGATTAAAATTTTCAACGTTTTCTTTATCCCCCATATTTATGTTTTTGAGTTCTTTAAGTAACATTGTTGGAGTTTTATCATTAGAAAACTTTTCTAAGAATAATAGTTTAAACTCCCTCCAAATATGGATTGAAATTGGTGGAAGGATATGGTACCAAAATTGTGCTCTACCTTATAGTGTGTACGAAAAAAATCTACATCCAACACCGTCTAAATGTACCTCTAACATTCGTAGATGCAAGTAGAAGTCATCAATGTGATCTTCGACCTTCGCTCTCTTCTTAGAATCGTACCATGTAAGAAACTTTTTTGGGTGTTTCGAAAAGTAATGAAGATTTCCCAGAAAGGAAATAGGCCCTTAGACCATCCAATCTAATTGGTCATCAACCATGTCTTCGTTTTCCTCCTCCTCCTCACTTTCTAATTCTGAATACTCTTCTCCTTCATCATTTAAATTATCATTGTTATCCAGCTGTTCGCGATCTATTGATTGTTCTTCGCCAGAAAAATGAAAATATTCCCCATTTCCTTCCATATTTCCCTAATAGGTGGTTGAAGATCCCCTTGCTGATAAGTTTCCTCAATAGATTAAGCTAAATATTCAAGGTTTCATTTACTAATTCTTCCACTAAAGAAACCAACGCACCACGACATGTTGTCTCTTTCTTTGTTTGCTTATGAGGAAGAACAAATATGATAGGAAGTACTCCAATAGATCTAGAAAACTGACGAGTAATGGGACGAAGTGTTTGGAGTTACTCATAAGTAACTTTGTAGGCACTGTCTAAAACTTGGTGAGGCAACCATTCTTTCTTAGATATATGATTTGGAGTTGGGCTCTGTTAGGTCCCTATAATACTACTGTAATCCAATTATTGTTATTGTTAGTGTAGAGCCCTATTGTTATTTTTGTGCCCATGTATCCCCATGTTGTTATTATTGTGCCCCATAGAAGCCAAATATTGTTATTGTTGTGCCCTTACATTATTATTGTTATGTAGGCTCTGATTATATTGTGACCCCTTAGACTCCTATATATCCAAAGGAGGTCTTATCATTTGTATCATGCAAGAATTGTTTATTTATGTAATGTAAAGGAGGTTTCCCCCTCGAAGAGGATAATTTTTAATTCGTTTCTCTATCTTTTGTTTTGTTTTGTGAGTTGGTTGCATAACATTTGGTATTAGAGCTTTGGATTCTAGGGTTTCCTTGCTTCAAACAAGCCATCTTGAAATTTTTTGCTATAAATTATTTTCTACGAGGCTTCAAAAGCTGAAATTTCCACCATGTGGAATATAAATATTGATGAACTTCGTGTAGAAATTTAAGATCTTGGTTTGCTATATTTTCTAAGATATGGTCCGAAGAAGTTAGGGTTTTTGCATGGTCTAGAATTAAATCTCAAATAGATGGCATACGGAAAATCAACATAACTTTCTATATAGTATCAAATTTGAATTTCATATAAAGTTACTAAAAGTGCATGGAATTTAGTTTTTCCTATATCATTTTCAAGGCCGAAGGTAGAAATAGTAACACGTGGAATTTTGTACAAGTTTTCTCTACTGAACCAGTCTATAATCAGGCCATTGTGGGAGATTGGTCATAACTCTTTCTTGAAGAATCTAATATTAGTATGAATTGTGGGGTTGGAAATAAGATTAATAGGGTTACAACAAGACTAAATTTCAGACCTTGTAGATCCAAAATTATAGAGATACAATAGTTTCAATATCGAGCTGCTAAAAAACAAAAAAGGGTGTGTATTTCTGTTAAATTTTGCATAATTTTTGTTTGAAAAATAAGTTTGAAGTGATTCAAAGGGCATAATGAAGCATAGATATGATTGTTTGATTCCAAAATTACTTGAAACAAAAAAATTTAAACACCTATTAAGAAACCAGAAATCTCTTCTACGACGAATGAAAAAGAGGAATAAATGCAACATGATATATCAAAATTACAAGACCAAGTGCAACACATTTCGCTCTTGCAAAAAGTAACAAAAATTAATTGGAAGCCCTGATGAATGTTAATATATATGGTATAAAAATGGACATGGGAGTTTTGAATTATGTTTTAAAATCAGGCATGGAAGCAATGATGAATGTCAAGATAGAAGGGTTGAAGGAAGTTTTGACAAAGTTGCTAGAATAAAGACTTCCCAGTGGTGACAAGGTAATCCATGAAAATCATGATGAGGAAAAAAGGAATATGAATTATGATTTTAGAGACTCCAATGTTGGGTTTAAGAACCACCGCATTCCAAATATCGATATGAGGAAGTTTGTTAAGGATCTGATAACATGGATACTAGAGACAAAGCAATATTTTGATCTTCATTATGTGCAGTGCACACAAAAGATATGAATTGTAGCTTTATATTTAGAACCCAATCAGTTTTTATGGTATTGATGGATTTGTTCTCATAAACCACTTGTCACTTTGTCAATTTTTATGGAGGAAATGATAGGACATTATGATGATACAAAGAGAAACACCTTCTTTAGCGAATTGATAAATCTCAAAAAAAAGTGTTTTATGGCGGGGCAAATTGGGGACTTCCAAAAATTGAATATCAGGATAACTAATATTCCAAAGGAGCATAGGATTGATGTATTAATAGGTACTTTAAAGGATAACATCAACCATGAGGTTCACCTTCAGGAACTTGATTTATTGGAGAAGGAATTAAGGGTGGCAAGAAAAGTTGAAAGCAAAATTATGGCAACAAGGAAGTCTACCACTCACAACTATAAAAATGTAAGTGTTGCTAATCCTAGCTTTCGACAGCCCAAGGTTGACACCAAAAAAAAATTGAGGAAAAAATAGCAAAAGTGATTTGTTACAGTTTTTATAGAAAATACACTAAAGGTCATATGTGTGCTGAGAAGAAATTATTCTACATAGATTGTGAAGAGGAGGATTCGAAGAAAAGGAACAAGAAAAATCAAAAGAGGAGGATATACACCAAGAACCAAACCCAAAGTAAGAAGAAATGAATCCAACCATATCTTGTAATGCATGGGCAAGAATTACCACTCCTCAAACTCTTAAGGTAGAAGGATATATCAAGAAGAAAAAGATAATAGTGTTGATTGGTTAAAATAGTACCCATAATTTTATGCATTGTAAAATATCTAAGGAATTGAATTGCTTCCTATATCCAGCACTAGAGTGTCAAGTGGTGGTTGCATAATGAAGGAAATATAAATTGCTCTAGAAAGTGCCATAATATCAAGCTAACCATGGTGGAATATGTATTGAATAGTCTAATGCTTTCCATTCCAATGGGCGGTGCTGGTGTTGTACTAGGAGTCCAATGGTTACAATCTTTGGGGATGATAACTTTCAATTTTCAAGAAACTTTTCTTGAATTGTTTTTGGGAAGGAAATGAAGTTGAATTAAGGGGTATCATAGGGAAACTAGGAAAGATAATAAGCTCTAATGGAATGGCAAAGCTTATAAAAAAAATAACAAGAAGGCGTAATTTCACATTTATTCTCACTAGGGGTTCAAACATCGAAATCATCTATTTCTCCAGATCTCCAAAAAGTATTGGACAATTATTCCAAGATATTTGAGACTCCCAAATTCCTCCCTCTTATTCGTGATCATGATAATCCTATTCGTTTGATTCCAGGAAGTATTCCTCCAAACATGAGACCTTACAAATATCCTTATGCCCAAAAGAGTGAAATTAAACGTATGGTTGCAGAAATGCTAGAGGCCGATATAATTCAACCTAGTCAAAGTTCTTTCTCTTCTCTAGTAGTATTGGTGCACAAGAAAGAAGGATCATGGTGTATGTGTCTGGATTATAGGGAGCTCAACAAGCTCACTAAAAGATAAATTTCCCATTCCTATCATTGATGAATTGTTGCATGACTTACATGGATCAATTTACTTCACCAATATGGATCTTCATTCAAGATAACATCAAATTAGAAAGAATATTGAAGACATTCTGAAAACAACATTCAGATATCATGAGGGTCATTATGAATTTTTGGTCATGCATTTTGGCCATACTAATGCACCTTCACATTTCAAGGTTTGATGAATTCCATTTTCAAACCCTTCCTTAGAAATTTTGTGTTAGTATTTTTTGATGATATACTAATCTACAAGTATTGTAAGGATCATGTTCAAAATGTTGACAGGGTGCTCAACCTATTGGAGGAGAAATAATTATATGCAAAAACCTCCAAATGTTTCTTTAGAGTATAAGAGGTGGAATATTTGGGTCATATTGTATCTCATGAGGGTATTAATGTAGACCCTAACAAAATTAAATCCATTAAGGAATGGAAAATCCCCACAACCACAAAGAATCTTCAAGGATTTCTCGGGTTGACAGGGTATTATCACAAGTTTGTTAAGAATTATAGAAGAATAGTAGCACCTCTAACAACATTACTGAAGAAAGATGCATTTTCTTGGACTCTAGATGCAATTAAGGACTTTGAACATCTTAAAGAGGCAATGTGCCGAGCACTAGTCTTAGCTACGCCAAACTTCACAAAAAACATTATTGTGGAATATGATGCCTCAAGAAGTGGAATTGATGCTATTTTAATGCAAGAAGGAATATCCATTATTTTGAAAGTCATCCAATCAAAGGAAATCATTTACACAAACCTATTTTTGAGAAGGAAATGTTGGCAATACTACATGCACTAAAGCAATGACAACCTTACCTGATGTTAAGATACTTCAAGGTAAAAATAGATAATGATAGTCTTAAATACTTTTTTGAACAAATATTATCTTCAAAAGAGTAGAAAAAATGGGTCACAGAGATGTTGGGTTATGAATTTGAAATCATCTACAAAAGAGGGAAGAAAAATCTTGTTGTAAATGCACTCTCAAGAAAGGATGAAGATGTGGAAGCATTGTTTTGTGTCATTTCTATTATCCAACTTGATTGGATAACCAAAGCAAGGGATGAATGGAAGAATGATGAAGAGGCGTGGATACTCCTTCAAAATTTGTAGCAAGATCCCAATACATGTGATACATTTAGTTAGAAAAATGATTCATTATGGTACAAAGATCACTTATATCTTTGTAAGAATTCCCAACTCAAGCAAAAGATTCTTTTGGAATTGCACACCTCCCCATTAGGAGGGCACTCAAGTTTTTTAAAAACTTACCACAAGGTCAAGAAGGATTTTTTTTGGGATGACCTTAAATATGATATTCAAAATTTTGTGGCAGAATGTTTTGTTTGCAAACAAAATAAAGTTGAGACAATTAAGACATCAGGTTTGTTACAACCTTTATCCATTCCAAGTCAGCATTGGGAGGAGGTGTCAATGGATTTTATCACAAGTTTACCCAAGTCTAAAGGAAAGAGTGTCTTTGTGGTGGTAGTTGATCGACTTACCAAGTATGCACACATTTGTGAATTATTTCATCCTTTTAAATCCAATACAATTTCTACTGCATTTATGGAAACAATTAAAAAGTTACATGGAAAACTAAAGATTATTGTAAGTGACAAAGATTCCATTTTCCTTGGAAAGTTTTGGAATGATTTTTTTCTTATCTTGGTACTCAATTAGCTCATAGCTCATCTTATCATCCTCAATCTGAAGTGAAAACTGAGATAGTGAAAAAATGTTTGGAAGGATATATTTGTTGCTTTGTATTTGATAAACAAGCACAACAGGTCAAGTGGTTACCTCTAGTTGAATGGTGGTATAACACTTCATCCCATTTTGCAGCAAAAATGAACCCATTTATGGCAGTTTATGGATATCATCCACCATCCATCACATCATTTTTAAGAGAAAATTATAAGGTTCAAGCAATGCAAGATCACACTGAGCATCAAAAACAAGTTCTCCAACTCTTAAAGGATAACCTCACTCTAGCACATAATTAAATTAAATAACAGGAAGATCAACATCGCAGTTAAATAAGTTTTGATGTAGGAAAGTTGGTATTTTTGTGACTACAACCATACAAACAAATGTCCCTCAAGAAAGCTAAGAAGGATAATAAATTATCACCCAAGTACTATGGTCCTTACAAGGTGTTGCAAAACTATTGGTACTGTGGCATACAAATTGGAGTTTCCCACATCTTCCTGAGTACGCCCAGTTTTCCATGTTTTATGCTTAAAGAAGGTTATTGGTGATAAGCTCCCTGTTCAAACAATGTTGCTAGAACTTGACGAAGAAGGAAAAAACATATTTGAGCTTGAAGCATTCACAGAAACAATAACCAAACAACTATGAAATCAATTAATTTCAGAGTATCTCATTAAGTGGAAGAACTTACCCGCTGAAGAGTCGACATGGGAGGATGAGAATTTTATACAGAAGCATCCAATACTATTCAAGTGTTGAGAACAACACTTTTTCGAAGGAGAGGGGCATGTTAGGTCCCTATAATACTACTGTATCCCCCTTGTCGTTTTTTTTAGTGTACACCCCTATTGTTATTGTTGTGCTCTATAGAAATACACTATTGTTATTGTTATGCCCTTACATTATTATTGTTATGTAGGCTCTCATTATATTGTGACCCCTTAGACTCCTATATATACCAAGGAGGTCTTATCATTTGTATCATCCAAGAATTGCTCATTTGTGTAATGTAAAGGAGGTTTCCCCCTCGAAGAGGATATTTTTTAAGTCGTTGATCTATATTTTCTTATGTTTTGTGAGTTGGTTGCATAACATGGTCAAACAATCTCTACCTTGCACAAAAGGTTCTTTATAAGAATTCAGTGAATTATAAGCCATACAAATGATTCCCTCCTTCTAATGCCATAATTATTGATGGTTTTGGATGTTGTCAACAATCGGGGGGTCTCCTTGATATGAAGTCCCAAATAAGCTGCACACTGTTTGGAATAGAAGTTGCATATGGGAAATACGCCTGACTGGCATATTCTTAATGATTTTCCTTGGTTTCAATAAACAACACAAGAGAAACATATATACTCTCGAGATGAAAAGTAAGTTAGCTTTGTAAAGTATTCAATTTCCAAGTGTATAATGGTTCTTTCACAAAAAAGGAAGAGAAATCAAGTCTTTAAAAGAAGAGTAATAGTGCTATCCTAGTAAAGGCACATGCATATGTCTGAAATAATTGTTAGTTATCTCAAAAAATAGTTCACAAATAAACAACGATCGTGGAAGAAGAAGAGACACATGATTCAAAGATGCATATTAAAGTAAACGAAATAGTTCATTCTCTTAGCATGTAGAAACATAAACATATATTGCAAACAATGGAAGAATAGTCTGACAGTAATTCACGACATGTGCCTGAAAGTGCGTCGGTTAAAAGAGCTTCAAATTAAGTGAATGTCCCAAGACACACCATTACAATGATACAACACTAGTTCCAATAGTGGAACGTTAAGCAACTACTTGCTTCTCAAAAGACTAATCTTGTCTTTTACGCCTAGCTTGAGAATCCAAGTTGAAAATTTCTTTGGTTGAGCTATGAGGGTGTATATATATAACAAATGAGGTCACTCTCCACCTCCTTTGTGACTCTTGAGATTCCCTCATGACTCTTGAGCTCCCATGTGACTTTTTTAATTCCTATGAGACCTTTGTGCTTCTACATGACTCTTCACATTCTATGTGTGTCCCTTGGGCTTCTACACATCTTACAATTTCTCTTTTTTTTTTTTGAAAAAGAAAATATTACATTTCCACAAATTTGTGGCAAAATATAATGACATGTGACTTTTATGGTGACTCTTTGAGAAGCATGACTTGGAAATGGTGACATGGGACTTAATTGTATAATATGAATGCCAATATTTCACCTTGCTTCTATATTCACATATTCATGATAGATTTTGCATGTACTTCATATTCATCATCCAAAAGGCTAGAATGGTATGAAGTCTTCAATGTGATCTTGATCTTCATTCTTCTGTTGTGGTTTAGTGTCCCTTTGTTTCTTAGCGTGATAATATATGTATATCTTTAGCTTCAAAAGTTTCTTCTTGTAACGTCTCCTTGGAACCCTCATTTAGAATCATCTTTCCATGTCAATATAATAACACTTGCAAATGGAGTTCACTCACGACAACTTGACATCAGTCATAAAATATCCTCATCTATCTCGTTTCTCATGCAACAAACTGAATGAGATAGGACACTGCACTGAACTAAGGAGTATGGATAAGGATTACATAGTGTTCATGAGCAAGAGGAAGGGAGTGAGGGTCTAAGTCTATGTGACTTCACATTGCACAATGATTGAGAGAAAGGGAGGCATGCTTATGTAGTTGTGGAAGTTAGGGAGGCATAAGAGACATGATTTCTCAGTATGACTATTCAGTGCATAGTTATGGAAGGAAAGGGTCCATGCATTGTGTAGTTGAGCACTACAGAGAATGGGACATGATGAAACTATTGACTAAAAGTGTGTAGTGTGTAGTGAAGGCTAGGTTGGTCAAGGAATGCGCAGTGGGAAAGTATAGTTGAAAGTGACTAAGCACTGAGATTGCATAATGCGTAATTAGTGGAGGCAGTTCTGTGTGATTGTGTAGTGCACATTTAGAGGATTCTTGAATGGGACTTGTGAATATGTAGTGTGTAGTTCAAGGAGGAAGAAAGATGGGTAGTTGATCAAGAAAGTTGCAAAGACAAGAATACTGCAAAATTGACTAAGTGTGGGATGAGTAAGTCAGGAAGATGTGGGATCCGAAAGGCAGGAATATGTGAGAAAAAACATGTAACAAAGCTTGAATATGATCACACACTCATAAGAAACCAATCACATGACAATGAGACACTACGTACCAAAAATCAATAACTATCCATTGAGATGACAACAAGATGACACTTACCTCCAAGTGTGAACTTAAGATATACTTTTAGATGCAAGTGTCGATTGGAACAAGAAAGTGTGCAATATCTTGAAATGAGTCCAATGCTTATACTTATGATAAATAGAATACATTGATGTATGGGAAAGTACTGAAGCTTCCTCTTAAAGGTGTTCCATAAATACCTTTCACAAAGAACGACACTTCCCTTAACAAAAGATGACACTTCAAATTTCTTCAAAAGGGACTTAGAAACTTAGAAAGAAAGAACGAGATGACTATAAAAACTAAGAAAGACAATTCACATGATCAAAGGGAGGCTCCAAGTTTGAACATAGGCCAAAATTTAGAGGGTGTTGTAGCGACAACACTAAGCGATTCACTAGAAAACCCCCAGTTTCTCTGTTCAGGCATAAATTTATGCACAAAGTCAATTATTTCGGGAAGTATTGATTCATCGTGTAGACCTAGGCTTCCACATTTATCCTCATTATATGTGTAGTATCTCCTATTCCATTTATCATATAAACACAATTACAAAGTTTACCATACCACAATTGTTTCGATCCAGGAAAACAATAATATATATTCACAAGTTTAAAATGATCAAAGTTTTAGTTTCGTCTCTGGTGTTGCTCCATTACTAGCAAGCCTGTTCAATACCCCGACATAGTCACTATAGGAAAAACAAGCATTTCTTTGTAGCCAGTGATCCTATTCAATACCCCAACGAAGTTTCTTGCTTCACCTCTCTATGTAGGAAGCATTTCACTTCTTTCACCCCTTATTTTATTTTCAATATGCTCCTTTGCATTTCATCGAAATTTATATTGCCAGTGTGGAAGAGGGATCCCGATTTATTAACAACATGAGAGGTTATTCCTTCAAATACTATTATATACCTTTGGAATTAGTATGTTCACCTTTAGTTTTCTCCTTTCCCTTCTCTACTTGTTTAGATCGTAGGTTAAAAAACCATTCAATTATAATATCGAGTTGAGGAGTGAAGATCCCGAAATAGATACAGGCATCATGGTTCTGCTTAAATATTTCGGTGCAAACATATTATATTTTCCATTAAGACATCGTTGAACTTAAAGATATCAGACACAAGTCAAAGAAGAAGGACCACAAATTAACCAAGTGTTTTTGGGTGTCACAAAGCACTTTACAACTTTTTCCATATCAGCTAGAACAAAAAAACACTATCACACAAGGTTTTATTTACATAGACTGATGAAACAAAATAATGAAAGAAAGGACAAAACATGGGATGAACCAAGAAAAACAAACAAATTGTAAAAAGAAAGAAATATGTACATAGGTGGGAACACAAACTGAGGCTACTATTGAAAATAATGCTTAAGATATTTTCCATTAACTAAAAGAGAGTCCATGTTCTCATCTAAGGATTGAAGACGATAACTATGGTGGCCAAGATTATCATGCACAATAAAGGGTCTGATCCCCAAGGATGGAATTTTGGTGTGTTTACCTTTCTCTTAATGGGATTTATCCCATTTTAACACTACATATCCCACATCGAACTCCTTGTTCCCTGCAGATTTCTTGTTAAACTAGTGATTGATACGGTTATTATGCATAACAAACTTTTCTTTTGTTTTTTTCCTTTATTTCTCTCACTTAAGAAGGGTGTTTATCTTGCTCTAAACAAAAAGACATGGTTTACCTCAAAGATTCTTGATAAATTTGAAGGTCGGAGGTATATGATCGAAGGAAGGATACTTTTTTCTTACACAAGGAGTAAGGGGGGTCTTCAGAGAGGGTTTTGGTGTGACAAGGTCAACCCACAAAGCATTCACCATTGCATAATGCTAGTTCCTTTGCTCAAAGTAAATTATTTTATTGATGATGTGAATTAAATTTTTGTTAATGGATTCAACTGAAATGTTTTCCCTAAGGATACTAATTAGATGAGTGCTTTAAAACAATGCTATTTTCTAATGAAAAATCATAAAGTTTTAGTTATGAAAATTAAGTTTCACTATAAAAGATAAGTGACGTGGGAATGCTGAACCTGGTAATAATATTATGCTTGATAACTTGAATGAATTCGTGCTCATTCACTCATTTCAATGGAACTTCTTCTGCCCATCGAGTAAAGTAATCTATGGTAGTTAAGATATATTGGTGTTGCTTTGATGAATGTGGAAAAATTTCACTAATAACATGCAATCCCCACTATTGAAAAGGCTCATTTTTTGAGAAATCAATGCTTATAGGAAATAAGGTTTGATTCCTCTTTCTTGGTAATTATTTGTGATTTATGTTAGCTTATTTTACTTGTATGTTAGATTATTTTTCATTAATAAATTACCAAATTAAATGTATATAAAGACCTTAAGAAAAAGAGACACAAGATGTAGGCATTAAGTTAGGGCAAAACCCATCCAAGGGGAAAACCCAGTCCAACTCTTCCCCTAGTAGATTCAAATCAATATGAGACAATCCAAGACCCTTCAGACCTAGACAAAGACCTCCTCCAATCACCAAGTTAGTCCTTCCTTCCAGTATATGATCTCTGCCAAAGTCTCCAAGTGTCAACTTCTTAAATGCAACTTCAATCTAGAATTCCGACCCCCAAATTCAAAATTTCAGACTTGCAATTGATTTAGAAATTTCGGCCGCAACTATAATCTAGTAAATTTGTATGTGTGAGAGAGAGATGCCCAAAAACTAAGTCCTTGTCTTCCCCATATTCTTCTTTCTTTCTCCTTAAACTTCAATCTTCTTTTCTACTTCCTTATCTTGTAGATCGAAATTGTTGAGTGTGTGTTCCAAATGAGTCAAACTGCCTCTCTATATATACTGATTTTGTTGTGTTGAATAGACCTAATCCAAGCCAACTTCATGAGGGCATAGCTGACTTGGTGTGGAGGTGACAAATGACACGTTTGACTCAAAACTAATTCTTTTTACACGATACAAAAGCCCGAGAAGGGTATAATGAAAATGATAATGAATATATTGAGTCAATATAAAACCTAGAAGCCTTCAATGGAGGTTTTGATCTAGAAAATAAATAAAATAGCATGAAACCCATGCTTCAATTTTTTTTTTTTAATAATAAATTTCTTTTCGCTTTCTTTTCATCAAATACAATTATGAAGATTGACACTAGTTACATTCTTCAACACTCTCTCTTAACTAGGGAAGTATTCATAATTACATACATATATATGTACATGGAAGATCTCAAAATGATATGAACTATGAAGAGTCATAGCACACACAATGCTACATATTAGATACTTGACTAGGGTACTATACTTGGGTGGGACTAAGGTGTACTCAAGATTTATCCACTCTAGATACCATCACGATTTTAATCTCTAACACCAACCCAGGGATCCAGGTGCATATCCAAGGTTGGAGCTCCAAGACCAATGCCACCCTTCTACTTCGGGATATAGGCATCAACACATAGGTTGGCTCTCAAGAATCTTGTTTCTACAATATTCTTCATCTCTCCATATCAAATAAATATGTAATATCAATTAATCCAAGCGTTCTTTTGAAATATTCAAAATTCTTATTTGGAAGAGATTTTGTCAGCACTCTAGCTACCTGTTCATCTGTCAGAGTATATTGTAGCTTCATGAACCCATCCTTCACCAGACTTCTAATGTAGCAGTACTTGTTATTGATATGCTTCTCCTCGCATGAAATATAGGGTCTTCAAACATCTTGATGCTACTTTTATTATCACAATTTATCACAATAGGATCTAGTGGCCTTCCAAACAAATTTGACAACAATTTTCTTAACCAAACTGCTTCTTTTCGTACTTCACATGCATCAACTTTTTCAACTTCAGAACTACTTTAAGAAACGAGATCTTGTTTTATACTCATCCATGAAATCATTGTAGATCCTAAAATAAAACATCCACTAGTATTACTTATTCCATCTGTCTCACTGCCACCCCAATTAGAGTCAGTAAAACCTGTTAGTTTAATTTCCTTTACATCATACTTTAGGCGATGATAAATTGTTCCACATAGGTATCTCAAGATATGATTTGTAACTGTCCAATGTTCATGATGAGGCTCCAACTAAAATTGACGAAGAATATTTAGAACAAAGCATATTTCAGGTCTGGTATTCACCAAGTACATTAAAGAGCCCGCCAAATTATGATATCTTGTAGGATTGATGAGACTAGAGTCAAAGATTCTCAATTTCCTTAGATTTGTGATCATGGGAGTAGTCATAGGCTTGGAATCCATCATACCAAAATTTTGTAACATCTTGATTATATACTTTCCTTGACCAAGATATATCTCACCAAGTTTCTACCAAAATTCCAAGCCCAAGTAGTAATGCATGAGTCCCATATCTTTCATTTCAAATTCTACTGCCAACATTTTCTTGCATTCTAGAATTTCGCACTCCACACTTGTAATAAATAAATCATTGACATATAAAAGTATAATAACTAGTTCATTCTTCACTACCTTGATGTAGAGGTTTGCATCAATAGAAATTTTTATGAACCCGATCCTTAAAATATATACATACATCCTTGCCTATCAAGCACTAGGAGCTTGCTTTAAGCCATATAAAGATTTCTTTAGTTTTCAAACATGAGTATCCCTGCTATTTACTTCAAATCCTTTTGTTTTTTAAATATATACTTCTTCATTAATGGTTCCATTTAGAAATTCTATTTTGACATCTATTTTATGGATGTTCCATCAAATAGTAGTAACTAGCCAAACCAAATATCTAGTAGTGCACCTGCAACAGGGGAAAATGTTTCTTCATAATATATTCCTTCCTTTTGGGAGAAATGCTTTGCAACAAATATTTCTTTGTATTTGTCTATGGTTCCATAAATGAGATGTTTTATTTTGTAAATCCATTTGGAAGTGACAAAAAATTTGTCACTAGGTTTAGGAATGATTCCCCAAATCCCATTCTTCATGATATATTTTTATTTTTATTGCATTTCCTTCTTCCACTCTTCTTGATTACTAGATTCTTTAAAGGTAGTTGGTTATGATTTGATTAACTTTGTCATGTACGTGACATATCCTGAGTATCTTTTTTTGAATTTTTCTTTAGTTGCTCCATGTCCTTTGACATATTCAAGTGTAGATTTTAACCAATTTGGCCTCTTCTTTGTTTAAGGAATGATTATAGGTTGAATAAGATCACTTGGTCCTTTTTATTCTTGGTTTGTAGGTGTCTTGTCATGTTTCTCTTCTTCTTCAAATAGAGGTACATCTTCTTTATCAGATTCAATTGGTATATCCTTGTATCTTTTGTAGGCATGGTTTTCATCAAATATAACATCCACACTAACTTCAATTTGTCTTTCTTATTTGATGTAGATTCTATTAGCCTTTGATGAAATGCTATAACCAGTGAAGATACCCTTTATACTTGTAGAGTCTAACTTCTTTTGCTTGTATTTTGGAACATGAATGTATGTGGGACATCCAAAGATTCGAAGATGGTCTACACATGGATTCTTCCCTGTGAATAATTCTTTCAGTGTCATATTATCAAGGATTCTATGAGGAATTCTATTTTGTATATATGCTCTTGTCATGGCTGCTTCTCCCCATATAAATTTTGGTAGATCTTGATCAAATATCATTCTTCAATGGTTCTATTTTTCCTTTCTACTACTCCATTCTGTTCGAGGTTCTAGGGAACAATGAGCTCCATCTTAATGTCCGCTTCTTTGAAATATGATATAAGTTCTTTTGGTGTGTATTCACCTCCATTGTCGGATCTCAAAGTCTTTATCTTTCTTTTGGTATGTCTCAATTTTGGATATAAATTCCTTGAAATTTTCAAATACTTCATCCTTTGCCTTGAGAAAATAAAACCATTTCTTTCTAGAGTGATTATTAATGAAGGTCACATAGTAAATATGTCCGCCAAGAGATTTATTATACATGGGCCCATAAACATCATAATGAATGAGGTCTAATATCTCCTTAGACCTTGTGTCACTGCTTGTAAAAGATTTCTTAGTGTTCTTTCCCAAAGCACATCCCTTGCATACTCCTTCATGGTATTCCTTTGATGTTCGAGATACCATTTATCATTTAAATTAGAGAGGGTATTATATTGTAATGAATATGCCCATATATTCTATGGGAAATTTCTGTAGGATCAATAATCTCCATTTGAACAAGGGATTGAGGAGATGGTGTTATAACTCTATATATTATTCCTTCATAAATTATAATAACCCTTGCCTTTTCAATACTTGAATCCTTCCCCCAAACCAAAACTTTACCATCTACAAAAGCAACCCTATCTCCTTTATCTTCTAAACAAGAAATGGAAAGTAAATTCTTTTTCAAACCCAATACATGGAGGATGTTGTTTAGGTGTAGCTTTGCTTCACTTTCTAGCTTCAATGATGTAGATCCAATTCCTTTGACTACATAACTGTTGTTATCTCCAATATCCACTACATGTGATGGTGATTCTCTTTATATAATATGAAGTTTTCCACTTTATCCTATCACATGTCTTGAGGCTCCACTATTAATGATCCATGCATTGTAATCATCAAGTGTACCTGTAAGTGCAACCAACAATCCTTCACTCTTGATTCTCCTAGATAGATTGTAGATGATCCTTCCAACCCAACTTACTATAATTTTCATGATATTGAGTCCCATATTCAAATAAATTTCCATTGAGAGAGTGAAATTTTCTTCCAAGATTGCTTTTCCTTCCTTCAATTGATAGCCAATAAAGTGATATTCAACTAGTTCTTCTTTCACCTTAGCTTTGATACCATGTTGAGAAATCAATGCTTATAGGAATTAAGGTTTGCTTCCTCCTTCTTGATATTTACTTGTGATTTATGTTGGATTATTTTACTTCTATGATATGTTATATTTCATCAAGAAATTACCAAATTATATGTATATGAAGACCACAAGAACAAGAGACGCAAGATGTAGGCACTCAGCTAGGGAAAAAGCCCTCTAAGGGGAAAACCCAGCCCAACTTTTCCACTAGTAGGTTAAAATCAAGATGAGACAATCCAAGACCCTTTATACCTATACAAAGGCCTCCTCAAATAACCAAGTCAACCCTTCCTTCTAGTAAATGATCCCTGCCAAAGTCTCCAAGTGTCAACTTCTTAGATGCAACTGCAATCCAGAATTTTGACGCCCAACTTCAGAATTTTGGACCTGCAATTGTCTACCCCAACCACAATCTAGTAACTTTGTATATGTGAGATAGAGGTGCCCAACAAATTGGTTCTTTTCTTCAAAAACTTCTTCTTTCTTTCTCCTCAACTTAGCTATTACTTTTTTCCTCTTTCTCATGTAGATCAAAATTGTTGAGTCTGTGTGCCAAACGAGTCAAGCTTCCTCTCTATATATACTACTTCTGCTTGGTCAAATAGCGCTAATCTAGGCTGAATTCATGAGGACAAAGCCAACTTGGTGTGGAGGTGACAAATGACACTTTTGAATAAAAAATAATTATTTTCACATGATACAAAAGCCAAAGAAGTGTCTAATAAAAATGACAATGAATCTATTGACTCAAGACAAAACCTAGAAGCCTTCAATGGAGGATCTCACTTAGAAAATAAATAAAAGAGCGTGAAACCCATGCTTCAAAATAAATTTTCTTTTACAATAATTTTTTTCTCCTTATTTTGATGAAATAAAATTTTGAAGGCCGACACTAGTTACATTCTTCAACATCTTCAACGAAAATGGGTTGCAATGGGGCGACTGACTTCTTATCTTGACCATCACATCTTCTAAATACGGGACACCTATGGGCGTAGGTGTGTGCATACTTGAATAATGTGGGCGAATAATAACCTACCCACATAAATTTATGATAAATAGTGTCACCTGTGTAATTCCCACCAATTGGCCCATCATGAAGGTATTTCAATAGCCTTTCTCAATTTTGTGCCTTCGATCATATAAGAAAGAAACCATTGTGGTGCTTCCAGAAAATCACACCATGTATGAGATGATATGATGAAGATTTAAGTTGAATTTACCTCTTTTGTTTCACTGATAAGTGTGAGGGAAAGGTGCCTTTCTCTAGATGCTGGCATATATTAGTGTACCAAGACGTGGCCACAATTTTATGGGTAGCTTGCTCAATATTGTACATTTCAATTTCTTATTCCCATCTAGAAGAATCATCTTCTAGTAGATTGAATGCCTCTACTTCAAGCCAACATAGACCATGGAATTTTATTATATGACATGAATTTAAATATAGATCATACTCTAGAAGGTTTTTCATATAGTTCTCCCTCCTCTCACCCAAATCTTGTTGCACAAAGAGCGATCTAACTGTTAGGCGAGGAACAAATATGATAAAATTAATTTTCAAGAAGGAAGGCCTAAAGTGCTTCACCTCCTTGTATATTAAATAAGATTTCTTATCTATGGAGGGAAAATTTAGTTTGAATCCCTATAAGACAATTCTCATAAATGATATGGACTGCTCATTTCCTTTATTTCCATTCTAATTAAGAATGACTGCAAGAGATGTGTTAGAAGAAAAACTATACAACAAGAAATATTTGTTAAAATATGGACTGTATAATGCTAGGGCATCAACGATCACTTATTAAATCCTCATGAAGGCATATTTCTCCCTTTGGTCCCACTTGTAAGCTTTATCCTTATTTATCATCTCTTATAATGGCTTAACAATCTATGCATAAACTTCTTGAGGCAGTTGATTTTCCCCAAGAAGGATTGCATGGGTTTCTTATTCACAGGAAAGGGAATCTGAGAGATAGTCTTGACCCTCTTTGGGTCCACTTTAATTCCACTCTTAGATATAATGTGTCCCAAGAGATTTCTATCGGGCACTCCAAATTAGGATTTAAGGATATACCATATTTTCGACATTGCTCAAATATTTGCCTTAGATGACAAAAGTGATCAAATATTTTCTTTGAAAATACAATAACATCATCCAAGTACATAACCACACTTTTTCCAATCAAACCATGGAATATGATGTCCATAGCTTGCTGAAAAGTAGAACCAACATTTATGAGTCCAAATGGAATTTTCCGAAATGCAAATGTACCCCATTTAGTCCTAAAAGTAGTTTTTATTTGTCAGGTTCTGCTACTAGAACTTGATCGTATCTATAAAAACCATCTAATAGAGAGAAAATCTTTGACCCAGATACCATTTAAAGATTCATTCCATATATGGCATTGGATAATTATCTTTATCTGAAGCCTGGTTCAGGTTATGGAAATAAACACATAAGCATATCTCTCTAGAATTATTTCTAACATGAACTAAATTTGAAACCCAGGTAGAATGGCGAACTTTGAATATGATGCAATCCTCTATCCATTTCCTTAGTTGTTTCTGAATAAGGGGTTCAAGCATAGGATGAAATTTTCTTAAATTTTGATAAATTGGATTTATCCCCTCCTTAATGTGTATCGCATGCTAGATGATTCACATATCATAAGTTTTCAAATCATCATGTCCATGCAAACACATATTGATACTATTTGAAAATATAAACAAAGGCTTTTCGTTCTTGTGGAGAACAACATATACCAAGATTCACATATTTTGGATGTTCTTGGTACCCAAATTAACTTGTTTGTGTGATAATGTAGAACTGTGAGTTTTGACATTGATTGACCCCTTAAAAAGAGGTTTTTTCAGGTCGCAAAGCTTTTCAAAAGATACCACACCCTTAGTGAAGGGGTTCCCTCTATGTGCCTGAGTTGATTCCTGTAGAGCCCTTTAATGATCATATTAATATATTGTCACATCTTTAAACATGTCAACATTGGCCATAAATTCCAGTATCTGCTGCTCATCATTAAAAACATGAAAGTTAATGACATTGTTTGACACATGACTTATAAATAATCTCAATGGAAAAACCATCTCTAAGAGTTGAAAACCTGTAAACAACGTTAGCTAATGTGTCTGCAGTTGCATTATGAATCCTAGGAACATAATTGGTAGTAAAATATTGAAAGTAAGAAATAAGTCACCATACCTCTTGCTGGTAGTTTTAAGATTAGGTGACACACAATGAATAGTATTCTGTACCTGACGTGTGATGATCACTTAGTCACATATTACCTATAACACCTCCACCTTGAGGTATATGGATTTATTTAATCCCAAAATAAGTTCTTCATATTCAAAAATGTTATTCATGTAATCAAATTCCAATCGACATGAGATCGAATACTTGTTATTTTTTCGATAAATCAAAACACATCCAACTCCAAAACCCTCCTATGTTTTTGAACCATCAAAATATAAAGTCCAAATGTTAGCAACAATAAGGTTAGTTCCTACACTAGTACTATTTACAATCTATGTTAAAAAATTCATTAGCACCAGTTGGATTTCATGGAAGGAGTTCCAATTGTGTGTCTAGTGGTATAGGTGATGGTTGCGGAAAAAAACATCCATGATAAACTTCTAAAAAATAATTTATAAAAATTACTTGCACATAGATAATAGGCTCATTAGGGGCTTCAATTTTCGTGACACTATGATTCATGAAATGTTCACCCTTGATTCATATATAATTATTCTTTCCCTTATAATGAAACCACAAATGCCACCAGTTAGTAGCAAAGTATCCTTGCAACTTGCTAGGCCAACGTTTTCTTAAAAGCAAGCCATAAGATTTCAGGATGTCCATGATGACAATATGAATACATTAGTGAACTCTATGGTCTAATGATAAACGAATTACAACATTGTTAAGCTCGCCAATTACATATACTGAAGATCTATCTAATTGTATGATTCTGGCATCAATATTTTCCCATTTTTCATTGATTTTCTTTGCAACAGATAAAAGCATGACATTTGTCGATGCACCAGAATTGACGAGGCAATTATGGACATTATAATTAAAAATCTCAAATGTTAAAAGAAAAGGGAGGTAAGTGGATCTATAATTTATGTTAGAATGCATTAACAATTGATTTGAAAATAGTGGGAAACCTATCAGATGAAGCTTGAGAAGCAGTAGCCATTCTACTTGATAAACGTTGAGATGCAAATGCTTGGATAATCAACTCACATTGCCCTGCTAGCTTGGGTAGCTCAAATATGGAAATTTTAGAGCAAGCTTTCTTTATTTATTCAAGAACATTATAGTCTACGTATTCATCTTGGGCAAGGTGAGCTGAAGTGGTAGGTTGTTTAGCTTTATTCGATGTCTAAGGAGTGACAAAATTGTTCTTATTATTTGTGGAAGCATTCTTTTGAGGTTGTGCGCTTATGGATTTGTTATGAGTGCTATGAGCGGAATTACTAAGAGGTAAAATATTTCTCAACAATTTCTTCCTTGCATCTTGCTAAGGCATTTGTCCCTTTCTCCTTAAAATGTACTTCTTCACAGGTTGTTGAGGAGGAGCCTCAATGACTAGTGGCTCACCAACACCTTGTTGTTCATTATTCAAGATAAGGTCAAATGCGAAAATTGTATCTCCAACACTTGTATTTTCCTCTGTCGAGGCTGCTTCATTAGTCCCTTGAGTGTGCTCTGAATGCTCTTATGCTGACAAAGTTTCTACAACATTGGAAACAACAACATTCATGTTGTGTTTTTATTGAGGGCATGTTTTCTTTGAATGTGCTTCTTGATGAAAAATACAATATTTATGCATGCCTAAGTTCTCAATGTTGAATACAATATTATAGCTCTGTGCAAACTTAGATAGTTGATTGATGTTCTTCTTAAAAAATGACTTATTAATTAGTAGAAGCCTCACTTGACTTCCTTTTAAATTCAAATACTTCATTGGTTAACAACTTCAAGGATTTAGTCAATCTATCCATGTCAAAAGGATATTTCTCTTTAGTTTTAGCATAAGAGGCTTGGGACTTATTACTATTGTCTTTGGAGTCTTTGAATCTTCCTGATCAACAATGGCCCCAATAGAGCTTAAGTCCTTTTCAATAGCTATCACTTCTACAAAATTAAGAGTCAATTTTCTTTTGCAACAAACTTAACAAAAACAAAAATGTTAGTGGGCAAGGAAATAATATAATGATATTTAATAATTGAACCATGAGGTTGCAACAATGGGGAACTTATTCAAAATATGTTTGAACCTTTGATTGAAGTATTTAACCTTTTATTTATCCCCTAAATTAATGTTTCTGAGTTCTTTAAGTAACATGGATTGAGTTTTATCATGAATAAGCGTTTCTAAGAATAACTGTTTAAACTCCCTCCAATTATGGATTGATTTTTGTGGAAGGCTATGGTGCCAAACTAATGCTCTTCCTTCTAGTGTGTACACAAATAATCTACCAAAAACATCATCAAAACATACCTCTAACATCCGTATATGCAAGAAAAACTCATCAATGTGATCTTCGACCTTCACTTATTATCATGATTAGACTTTGTAAGAAACTTTTCTAGGTGTTTCGACAAGTGATGAAGATTGCCCAGAAGAGAAAGAGGCCCTTGGGCCATCCAATCAAATTGGTCATCAACCATGTATTCATTCTCCTCCTCCTCCTCACTTTTCGATTCTGAAGACTCTTTTCCTTCACCATTTAAATTCTCGTTGTTATCCAACTCTTCGTGATCTTCGTGTTGTTCCTTATAAAAAAAATGAAAAACTTCCCTGTCTCCTTCTAGATTTTTCCCCAATATGTGGTTGAAGACCCCCTTACTGCCAGATAATTTCCCTCAAGAGAGTCACATAAATATTCAAGTGTTGTGTTAACCAATTCTTCCACTAAAGAAACTAACAGACCATGTTGGGTTGTCTCTTTCTTTGTTTTCTTATGAGGAAGAATAAATGTGAGAGGAAGTACTCCAAGAGCTCTAGCAAACTGAAAAGTAATGAGCCAAAGTGTTCGAATTTTCTTGTAAGTAAATTTGTTGGCACAATTTGAAACTTGGTTAGTTGACCCTTCTTTCTTAGATATATGAGTTGGAGTTGGGCTTAGATAGTTGCTACCTTGCACAAAAGGTTCTTTATGTGAATGTTATGAACTATCAACCATAAAAAGGATGACTTCCTTCTAGTGACAAAATTGTTGACAGTGTTGGATGCTTCCAAAAGTTAGGTGGTCTCCCCAATATGAAGTCCCAATTATACCTCACACCGTGTGGAATAGGAGCCCCATATGGGAAATAGGCCTGTCTACCATATTCTTAGTGATTTTCCTTGACTGAAATAAACAACACAAGAGAAACACATATACTTTCGAGATGAAAAATTAAGTTAGCTTTGTGATGTATTAGATTTCAAAGTATATAATGGTTCTTTCACAAAAAGGGAAGAGAAAGCGACTCTTTAAAACAAGATTAATAATACGATTCTAGTAAAGACATACACATATGTTTGAAAGAATCACTAGTTTTCTTGCGAAATAGTTCGCAAAGAAATAATGATTATGGAAGCAGAAGAGGTTCGTGATTCAAAAAGGTCAAAAAAATTGATCATAAACTGCCATGTATATTCCAGTGGACAGTTCTTCACAACATATATGATAATATTATATTTAAAACCTGAGATTATACACTATTACAATTTTATTTAATTTCTAGATCTGTATATTTTACTGTAATTAGTGCATGCATGTGAATGGAAATTATACAAAAAAGTAGAGAACAAAAAAATAATCTCACACACAAATAAGACAAAAAATATGCTCTATGGGAAACTCTTTCGGGAGAAAACATAGCTAGAAGGTGAGGCCACTTCACTCTCTTTCTATGTTTGGAAATATGGATGTAGGTACAAAGAAGTAATGTTTGTGGCCTGTGGGAAGCTACAGTGCAAAAAACCTCTCTGTTTTCTCTAAATCCTATCTCTCCTGGATATATTTTCTCAACTATGGAACAAAATGCTCTCGAACAAATGGAATTCCTCTTCCTCCTAGTGGCCTAGTTATGACACAACCCAATAACCTACTAGTGGTTAATTTCGACTACATTAACTCTTAACTGGAGTTATAATATAGACTCTTATAGAGTATTTTATATCATAATCATGTGGCTAGCCCCTTTTCCATGAATAATGGGGGCTAATGCGACATCCTCCTCAACTATAGGTGTGAAAATAGAGAGGTCAACTTTTGAGTGGCATAAATTTTGCATACAGACTCCGATTGACGCATTTCTTGCATTGTTGGAAAGATATATGTGTGTAGAACAACATGAAATGGTGCTGCAATAGAGAGACAAAGTTTTGTCCCCAAAAAACATCATTTGATTCCTAAAAATGCTCCCAAAACATTTCAGACCCCGTTTGCCAAACTGGGTCCTTTCGATAAAAATGGCCCCTTGGATAATTCCTCCACTTTTTCCACTCCAAATGCATAGATATGGATGGAAAATAATATAGTTATCCAATCTAGATCACACCTCCCCATTTTGGGAGGATTTTGGTCCCCAAAATATTCTATTGAAGGAGGTGAGGATATTCTTTCCTCCACCTTCTCTTTGGTGTACCATTTAGCTTTGCCTCAAAGATGTCCCTTCAACCCAATCTTCCAAAGGTCATGCTACCCCTGTCTTGTAGTTCTGAACCTCTTCTGTAGAACTGTAACTTCTGTTAGCTGTACCTGAGAATCTAGTTCCAAATCGTCCATAAAATGTAGGACCTGTTCCTCTTTCTGATCTAGAAATGAAGGCTCATAGAGTTTCAAATTATCTACATTCACAACTGAGTAAATGCACATATATGGTGGTAAAATAAGTCGATAGGAATTATCACCCACCTTTTCCAGTATCTCAAAGGGAAAATACCTCAGAGCCTTGATTTTATTACCAAGCCCCTGCAACCTCTCCTTGTTCAATTGTAACCATACTCTGTCTCCCACCTTGAATGGCTTCTTTGTTCTGTGTTGATCATGCCTGGCCTTATACTTCTCCTGTTAATTCTGCAATGTTTCTTGTATCTATAGAGGGATCTTACTGATCTTCTCTATAATTTTTTAAACCCTCAAAGCATCTCCTATAATATATTCTATCACTCCTCCTTGCTTCCCATATGAAATATCCAAAGATGAAGGTGGAAAATATCCAAAACAAGTCTCAAATGGGGACTTTCATGTGGAAGTGTGGACTGGTCTGTTGTAAGAATGTTGTGTATACACCATATTTTCATCCTAGGCCTTTAAATGGTTCTAGTTGTATCCCCTTAAAAGCTGCACCAAATTCCTGTCAACTACTTTTATCTGTCCATCTATCTATGTATGAAATGATGTATATCTCTTCAACTTTGTGTCCATCTTCTCCCAAAAATGTAATCTAGAATGAACTAAGAAATCTTGTATCCCTATATGAAATGATGCTCCTTGGTATCCCAAAGTGCACCCAGACCTATCCAAAGAACAAGTTTGCTACTCTTTCCCACTGATGGTCTTTTTACAAGGCATCAAAACGCACATGTTACTGAACTTGTCAACTACCACAAACATGTAGTCATGTCCCTTCCTGGTTTTCGGTAAACCTCCCAAAAAGTCCATGGAAATTATTTCCCAAGGACGAGTAGGTGTAGGTAAGGGATGATATAGACCTTATTTCCTATTGCTAGGCTTGTTGATACAACAAAACATGCATCCTCTTATGAATTTAGTTACTTGCTCTTACATCTTGGGATAATACACATATCTTTGCAAGTTAGCCATGGTCTTCCCTTCACCAAAGTTCCATGCAACCTTAGAGGTATGAGCTTCTATGGCCTGCTACATTTTCTCACCTTTAGGAAAAGATAACTTATCCAACCTATAGAGTAACCCATCCTGGAGATGGTAGTCAATTGTGCTATGACCATTGTGCACATGACTTTGACTTTGACTCTACAATTGCTGATACACCTCCTTGAATTCCTCATCTTTTGAATATGCCTCTCTATATGCATCATGGGTGAATGGATCCGTGTGCATAAGAGTCCCCATAGCTGTGATCTTTGATGTCGGTGTCGTTGAAAGCATGTTGTCCAACTTGTTTGTGCTTCCCTTATTATACTTGATCACTAAATGAAACTACTGTAAAAACGTCATCCACTTGTAATTATTTGTCTACTGTAGTTTACTCTAGGCCTATAAGTAATGTAACAACTAGTGATCTATGTGGATTACTACCTCCTTTCCCATAAGATAATGCTTCCACTTCTTCATAGTTTGCACCATGGAATAAAGCTCCTTGTCATTGGTAGGGTAGTTAAGGACTGCCCCATGAAATACTTTCAGAATGGTAGCATACCGACCTTCCTCCCTGCATCAAGGCAACTCCCATAGCATAACCACTCACATCTATCTCCACTTTAAAGGGTCGCTACAAGTTTGGTAAAGTTAGGACTGTTGCTTGGCTAATATTCTTCTTTAGCTCTTCGAAATCCCTTTGCTAAGCTTTTCCCCAATGGAAACTCTTTCCACTTGCTGTTATGGTGTGGAGAAGCACTGTTGCTACTGATGAAAATGAGGCTATGAACTTCCTTAGATACTGTGCTGCCCCAATGAAACTTTTGACCTCAGAAAAATTAGTAGGAATTAACCAATTCATGATGGCCTCCATATTTGAAGGATGTATCTTCAGTTCTCCTCCACCAA
The DNA here is from genome assembly GCA_000404065.3 of Pinus taeda. Taxonomy (NCBI): domain Eukaryota; kingdom Viridiplantae; phylum Streptophyta; class Pinopsida; order Pinales; family Pinaceae; genus Pinus; species Pinus taeda. The sequence goes on along the minus strand of APFE030039643.1, from coordinate 157,803 downwards.
TCACATACCCTAGATACACCAAATACTGCTGTGTAAACTTTCACTTCTTGATATTTTCTAGTAGCTGGTGCTTCTTTAATGTTTCCAGAACTTGCGACAAATATGACATACTCTCGTCTCAGCTGGCACTATATACTAGTATATAATCTAGATAGACAATAAAAAATGAATATGTAAAAGGGTGCAATACATCATTCATTAATCTCATAAAAGTAGTTGGTGCATTACATAGGCCAAATGGCATGACTAACCACTCATACAAACCTTGCTTGGTTTTGAAGGTGGTTTTCCAAGTATATTCTTCTTTGACTCAAATGTGGTGATATCCAGACTTCAAGCCCAACTTGGTGAAGTACTTTGCTTGCTACCACTGATTTAGTAGATCATCTATCCTACGGAGGGGGTATATAATCTTGAGCATGATTTTGTTCAATGCCCTGTAATCTATACACATCCAACAAGTCCCATCCTTCTTTGACAAAATGATGATGGGTGAATCACATGGTGATGTGCTTGGTCAAATGACACCCTGTTCCAACTGTTGATGCAATTTCTTCACCTCACTTGATTCTATAATAGATTACCTATACAACCTAATATTTGGCAATGGGGAACCCGACAATAACTTGATCTCATGTTCCACTTCTCTCTTAGATGGTAACCCTTTAGGCTTTTGGAATACATCCTTTTATGCATGTAACCACTCCTCCAATTTTTATTTCTGTTTTGTAGTACACCCCTCCAGGGATTCCTTGTCTCTTATTGGATCCTATGCATACTGAATTTCTCTTAAAAATAATAAAACACACTTCTTGCTGGAACTGATCAATTTCTTGGCTTGGTTGGCACCTACCAGTGAAATTTTTGACTTTCCTTTGTGTGCGTCAATGATGAACGATTTTCCATCCTTGACGAGTCAATACTGGTTGGATCTCCTCATGAATATTGAATCACACATGTACAAGTATGGCCTCCCAAATATGACTCCACATACATCAAGGGGAACCACATATATATCTACTTCATCAATAAAATCAACATTGATAGCAAATATAATTTTACACTGTTTTGTTACCTTAAGATCTACATCCTTATTTACCCATCCTAGTGGATATGGGTTTGGATGATCACAAACTTCCAACCCCAAATTCTTGACGAGCTCTACTACAATGATATTCGCCTATGATCCTGAGTCAAACAAAGCATCAATATTTTTCTTCTTGACCTGTATCTTCATATGGAAGAGTTTCGTCATTTGTTTCTCTTCTTGTTTTTGAAGGATACTTAGATTCACCTCCTTCTACACTGATGTATAAATGATCTTCTCATCCACGTTTGAGCTAGTTTCAACTTGGTTTCTCAAATCGATGGCCATGAGATTTTTCTTCTTATTATCTTTCTTCTCGTTCTTCGAGTGTAGCTCTGAATGCAACTTCTAGCACTTCTCCTCTCTATGGCCATCAATGTTGTAGTGGTTGCAGTGATTGTTGGAATCTTTACACTGGTGCATTGTGGATGCCATATTTTTATCTTTTCCCTATTTTTGCTTCTTCTCCCCCTCCTTAAATGCACCTTGTTTCTTCTTTTACTTTGATCCACTTGATTGTGCTCTCTTTAGGCCTATGTTTTCCAGGTATTGCGCATGTACACAAGCGTTATCCATTGATTTTAGCTTGAATAACATCACTTATTCATGTAGATGGTGGTGAAGACCCCCCAAATACTTGAGGAGTACATCTGGGTTCTTTGGAAAGATACCCAATATTATAGACATCTTCTTCCTTAATTCTATGGTTTAATCCTACACGCCTTGGCCTAGATTTTTCTTGATGTAATGCCACTAGATCCACTGGTCCTCCACATACCCAATGGGATAAAACTGTAGCTTAATCAGGGTTTTGAAATATTCCCACTTAATCATGAAAAAGGGAAGATAAAGTGAGTCTTAAAAGAGGATTAATAGTACTATCCTAATAAAGACACATGCATATGTTTGAAATAATTGCTAGTTATCTTGCGGAATAGTTCACAAAGAAACAATGATCGTGGAAGTGGAAGAGATGCATGATTCAAAGATGGATACTAAAGTAAATGAAATAGTTCATTTTCTTAGCATGTAGAAAAATAAACATATGATGCAAACAATGGAAGAATAATATTACAATCATTCACGACATATGAATGAAATTGGTTAGTTAAAAGAGCTTCAAATTAAGTGAAAGTTCCAAGACACACCATTACAATGATAAAACACTAGTTCCAATAGTGGAATGTTAAGCAACTACTTGTTTCTCAAAATATTAATCTTCTCTTCTATGCCTAACTTGAAAAGCCAAGGTGAAAAGTCCTTTTCTTGAGCTATGAGGGTGTATATATAACAAATGAGGTGACTCTCCACCTCCTTTGTGACTCTTGAGCTTCCCTCATGACTCTTAAGCTCCCATGTGACTTTTCGAATTTGTATGAGACCTTTGAGCTTCTACATGACTCTTCACATTCTATGTGTGTCCCTTGGGTGTCCACACATTTTAAATTTTCTCATTTTTTGAAAAATACAATATTACATTTCCATGAATTTGTGGAAAAATACAATGACAACATGTTGTAGCATTTTTTGGTTTTGATAAGATAGAATAAAATAGTCAAAAAATAAAATAAAAATATATTTTGAAAAAACGTTAAGTTAGGATATGGACATAACAATAGTGAATAAAATGTTAGTGAAAAATCTTGATGATGATGTCCAAAAGAAAATGTTAGGTTAGATGCTCTAAAAAATCAAGGCAAAAAGAAAATGTTAGGTTAGAAAGAAAAGAAAACAAATAAACTCTGAAAGTGAGCAAGTCTAAATGCCACTACTATTTTTTGCAAAATAATGGTTGTGTGCAACTTGTCATAAATGGCACAACCCATGACAGTCAAATAGTTTAATATTTACTACTTCATGCTTTAAATTTGATGTTATAGTTAGAGAATAAAGATCTGGCCAAACAGTTTAATCTTGGCAGATTAGTAGCTAGGTAGAGAATAATAAGGTGCTCATCAGTTTAATCTGAGCCCTTGTATGTTATAAGGTTAGAATTATATAGTTTACTTTTGTAAAATAAAAAGAAAGGAAAAGGGTTCACTAGCTTAGATGCACCCATTAAGTGAAGAAAAAATGATAGGATAAGCAAAGGGTAAGTAGAGAAAGGTTGCAGAAGTTTGATTATTCATTGGACAAAATGTACATTTATCATGTTTCATCATATGTTTCTATGTCCATGAGGCAATTACACAAAGCAAATGAAGGTATACAAGATCAATTAATTAACCTCCCATTCATCCCCATTCATCCCTATATTCACTAATTTCCCCTTCCCACCTTCATGCATTCATATTCATTCATTTTCCATAAAAACCCCTTTTCCTATGGTCAAAACCCTTTTTACCTAAGAAAAGTGAATATCCCATGTAAAATCCCCTTTTACCCAAAAAACCCACAAAAATATGTTTAGCCTAAGTATTGATGCATATGTGAAAAGAAAATAAACCATGAAAAGGCATTATACTTAGTTTATTTCCCCTTTATCGCGTATATTTTCCCTTTCCGCTCATATTTTCATATTAACACTAACTTAATGTATTAAAATCCCTAAAAGTTTCATTTCCCGTATATATTAACTCCTTTATTAAAATACCCCGAAACCCTTAGATTTATTACAAAAACTATATATTTAATAAAATATCGCATCGGCGGATCACAAGCCTTTCAAACATGTATCCACTCTCCACAGTGCGACATGCGATTGTGATGGGCCCGGACCCGACGCAATATATATCACAATCCATTTCCATTCGTATCCGCCCCTCATCGCAAGTCCCAACCGAACCAATAACCCTCTGCCGATGCGATCTCTGATTGCGATGGACCCAACGCAATATATTTCATATTTCATTCCCATTTCGCATACGCCTCCATCGCAAGTCCCGACTAAGAAATAACCATTTGCCGATGTGATCTTCGATATGCGACAGGAACCCGGACCCGACACCATTTATCCGCCCGCACTCATAAAATTTCAAATTCGCCATACTGTGTTTTGCGAAGGTTTTCTTTGTTAAAATGTTTTTTACGACTTTAACGAAGAACTAACCTAAACCTTTTTTAACTATAAAACCCCACTAATCTCAGTTTAACCCATAAATAAAGCCCATTGCCACCATAATTAATCGTTGGGACCCTCCGCGCTGCTCTTTCACTCCACCATTGTCCGATCTAACACATTCTCATCCAACGATCCTAAGCATTTCTGTGTTGGCTCTTTGTACGAACATTACCCACCTGAAAAGCGGTATTCAATTGATCTCCCTTTACTACGTGTCATGCTCAGGTTATTTCGGGTGACCTCTCCCGAAACGACCTGCCCCTCATGAAACGATGTGAAGAAAACCAAAATAGCCTCCTGCATAACGACAAAATGAACACTATTCATTTGCCCCATATTTCAAAAAGAAAGTCGTTTCTCCGTTTAAATGCAAAAATTACCATTTTGCTTTTGTTTTGCCTATTTTCATAGTGAAGCCTCTGTTGGTTGGATAAATCGATCTTGCAGACAAGACCGATCTCCCTAGTATCAGAACATAGTCTAGCAACAAGCAGACAAGAAAATCTATCTTTCTCTAAACATATGCGATTCATAAATAAAAACTATAGAGGTGTTTAGACCCTACCTTAAGTCCAACGCTAGTTTATAGCAGCCATCCTTCAACCATTCGAAAGAGTTTCCTTTTGAGAACTTGCAATCACAAACAAGAAAATATAAAATAGCACCTGCATAGCTAATATCATAAATCATGTCCATTATGGTGATCAAGGAATCCATAAAATAAACCATAACACAACAACTTATTGAGAAAAACAAACTTTTTTGTATTAACTTTGAAGTAGAAGAACCTTACAACCTTTTCAGCGTTGATGTTGAACAAGGTCTTCCCAGGGTCCAAAACAGGAATATCCTTTACTTTGACAAGCCTTACACTCTTCCAATTGAGATAAAAGAAGTATGTAATCTCTCCTCATAAAAGCTCAATTAAGAAGACTAAGTTCCAACATCATTTCACCTCAAAAATATTCAGCTTTTTAACCCCCCAAGTAACCAGCCCAATGCTTCATTTTATAGTGCAGAGGAAGGAGGTTACAGGTACACCTATGAAGGGATAGACTCCTCCTTCAAAGGGATAAGCTCCTTACATCAAGGGGTTAGCTCCTTAAGGTATGGGATGCATGAACCTTAAGGGAGCGAACTTGCCACCTCAAGGTTCCTTCCAGAAGCTTCTAGAAATGACTCAAGGTGAGTTTTTAAGAATATACTTGCGCCCTTTTAACTTTTACAAGGGTCCACACCCATAACACAGAGACAGAGCAGTTAGGTACACAGGAGACATGACCATTAGGTGCGGGACCACAGGTAATGCTAAGAGAAAGTGCAGAACTAGAGTTTTAGAGACTTTTGAGGGCTTTCTCTCATTTTCAAGGCTTGATATGAAGAACTGAGGCTTAAGACTTGCAAAGGAGGAAAGTATGAGTGGTAATGGACTCACACAGATTGCAGAATGTCAAGGTGACAATTTTTTATGCAACGGATTGCCCCATAAAGTGCGAAGTCTGTAATAGATGAAGATATAGTTTGTGACCTTATGAAGAGTGATGTAATTTATCATTTCAAGGATCATCCTGCGGACACCCCAGTCGGAACTTGTAAAAACATTCAATGTAAAATATATATATATATGTGAAGATATCATCGCTGAGGTAGGCATTCCCATACTCAGATTAAAATTGACTAGAAAATTGACTAAACTGTTCTGACACATGAATGATTTTGTAATACATCAAGAGTGTAGACATATGTAGACACAGTATGGGCACATCCATCTGTTTATGAATAATCCACTGTATAATGAATAAAAAATTACTCGTAGCCTGGATGGTGGAAACTAGATCCAGGGTCTTGATTTTTGCTTCTCGAACTAGTACAATTCTATCTATGTGAATGAATGTGTCGAAGTCGAACATGGTAGAAACCACTTGATTACCAGTCAATGATGTGAATTGTTAACAAGTGTGAGAGAAACCACCAGTAATGTCAATGGCTCTCAAAGTACTCAGTATAATCCATGAAATATGAAAAAATGAGCTGATGTCGAACATGTCATAGAATCCTTTCATCAAAGGTCAATGATGCAACCTATTGTCGAAGGCGAGAAACTTGCCATTAGGGCATGCAGATTCCAAGGTATTGACGATTTCTAGATAATGAGCTGAAGTCGATAGAAAGAGAACTGTCGTAGGCAAGCCCACAACACGAAATCATAGATCAATTTTTGAAGAAACATATTGGCAAGGACTGACTCAGGGATGGTCAAAATGAATGACAAATATTTTGCGAATGAATGGTTTGTTTGAACTGACTTCTTGAACACATAACAACACTGCAGATGGTTTGGTAACAATTGACCCAAAGCTAATACCCAGAAACCAGCTGAATACTTTCAATATGGTTTGATTAACTATTAGGCAAAGAATTTCCCAACCCAGGTGAACAAAGAGTGTCGTGTTCAAGAGTGGTTAACTACTTTTCTAAAACACAAAGTGTAACAAACAGGTTCATTTTTCTCTCTGTTCCCCCACCATTTCTGGCAAGTACCTCTTTATTTTTGACAAGCTTGAGGAGGATAACATTTGCTTGTTTATAAGCTCATCCTTTGGATGAGTCCAACTTAGTTTAAAATTCGAACCTAAGAAGGAGTGGTTCATTCTTGTTTAAATTGAACAGGTCCTTTATTGTTAAATTTTAACAAGTCTAGTATAGGAAAAACTTGGTGTTTTTCAATTTTAGGGAGTCAGAAGAAAAACTTAAGAAAACTCCATGGTTGTCCTTTTTTGTAAATTTGTGTCCCCCAAGCCTGAAAAAGTATAAAATAATACTTGAGAGAACTGCTTGACCATTACAATCAAGGAGTACTTTTCATAATTAGTGGCTCCGATCTGAAAAAGTAAAAAAGCGATTGAAGAAACGTTGTTTTATAACCAATATCGAACTTGAAATGACAAAAGTCCCGCGAACTTTTCATGTTTATACAGTCAGAAAAGAGTTGTAAGTGGACCGCCTTTTTTATTCTGTTTAACGAGTTTAAAAAGGAAAAAACTTGGCAATCTTTTCATGTTTTACGAGTCAGAAAAGAGCTTAAAGAGGACTCCAATGTTTCACTTTTTCGTAAGTTTTGGAAGAGTTCGAAAAAGTGAAAAAGTATGCTCTTTGTTGAAAATGATCAATTTTCCCTGAAAAATCCAATATTCTGCACAAAAACTCAAAACATTACTCATACGTGTTTAAAATAAATAAAAAATGTATCAAAAAGTTACATTTTTAAAGTGAAAAATAAATAAATTAAAAATTCATTTATTCAAAAAAACTTATAAAAAGGGCTTTTGTAAATTCATTTTTACCATTTGATTTCAGAGTGAGAAGTGAGAGCTTTTGGGTAAGAAACTTCCTGTGAAGATTGCGGAAAATCTGTCTGTTGGAATTGAAAACCGTCAGCTCCAGGTAATCCACATCATCCTTATCTTGCATTTCAACCATTTACATTTCATTTTTAAGCTTTAAAATTGATTTTTTTAAGGAGAATTTGGTTTAGAAAATCGCTCGCGGGGGTCCGCAGGTGCAACATGCACCCCTTGCGAACCCCGACTTTTTTCTACAAAGGAAAAAGTCGTGGGTCCTCACCTATTTCTTACGAGTGCGGACCTACGCATTTTTTGTAACCAGTGGGTGCGGACCATGCGGAATGGATTTTAAAAATTCAAATTTCTCTATTTTTGCCCAAAAATTTTCGAACTAAACTATTCTAATATGTCGTTTTTGCGTTGTAAGACATACAAAATGCTTGTTTGGTGGGAACGCGAGCATGAGGATGTGGACCTTGCCACATTAAATCATCCACCCACAATATGGGCATTGAAAGCATGCAGACTGCTTAAGTTCTGGGCTGTACCAGGCATGAGGGCCCAAGTAGACTTCTTGCAATGGTTGGTAGACAGGTGGAACATACAGGACCAATGTTTCATGATTGGTGGCCACCGACTTGAAATTGAGCTAGAGGAAATATATTTCTTGACTAGTTTGCCCAAGGGAGGTGAACGATTATCTCTTTTCGGGACTAGGCCAGGTGGCTAGTCTGTCGCTAGTCTCTGATTGTAGTTTTGCAATGATCAAACAAAGGACAAATGAATCGATATAAAAAATATCAATCATCCTGAACTTAAGGTTATTGCATTCAATTTCATCAGACTGTGCGGGAGTGCAACATTACATATAGCTACCGGATCCCAGATGCAAATGGCAGTAGACTGTTATCGAGGTACCATCTTCAATTGGTGCGACGCTGTGTTGGCGAATGTAAAAGGCCAACTAACTAGAGCAAAGAACGGACAACTAAAAAAATTTGGGTATGGTTTCCTCATTGTGAGTTTTGGTCTAGGGAGGGTCCCTATGTTGGTCCCACAACAACTTTCTGTTAAGGTTGGTCTTCCTCGAGAGCCTAGGATAATGCGTTGGGTTGCAGTGATGGCCCGTCATCCTGAGGAGGGTTCAAAGGTTGTTCAATTTCCGCCTGAGTATTTTCGTTGGTTAAGGAACCAACTTTTTGTGATTCAGGATTTTCCATATGCTGGGATGGATTATTGCGGTGACCCAGACATGATTCTTCCACCAGGGGAGCAGTGGGATGATTCAGGTAAAATCATTTTCAACACTTTCTAAGTTTTAACTATTTTTGTTTTGTTTTGTTTTTTAAATCATCCAAAACTGACAATAAAAAGTTTTAAATGCAGACGTGGGTCCACGATGACCAGCCACTCTCTAGCCTTATGAGAGGAGACACCCAGCTACAGTAGTACCAGCCCCACAGGACCAATCTACAGAGATCCTGACCGACGTGGAGGATCATCTAGAGCGTTGGACGATAGATATTCGAGAGAATGACATAGATGATATCCCACTTAGGTTACAACGATATGTGATTGGGGTCTCAGGACCTTTTAGGAAGTTCCTTTGTAGGGTGGCCCGAGCAGTGGTTTCTTATCGTGATCATCACCGGGGATAGGATGATTGCTTTTGTAGACTCACACGACATTTTCGTCTTTTGTACTATCATTTTGCTGATCATAAGGTGTTTTTCAACCTATGATCGAAGACGATGTATATTTTGACACACTTCTATGCTATAATATATCACTATTACTGACTATCCTGTGTAACATGTTATTGAATTTGTTTTAATTTTACTATTTTGATTATTGCAAATGTCTATTTATCATACGAGAAGCAACTGCATCTGCTAATGTATTTAAATGTCTTGGAATATGTTGATATTCAATATAACCAAATTCACGTTCCAAGAGACGAACTCTAAAAAATAATCTTAATAACACTGGATTTCTAATGGCATAAACCCTGTTAAGCTGTAATACAACGAGTTCAGAATCTAACCTAACAATCAAACTCCAAATCCCAAATAAGATGGATTCAGATAATAACTCAATCACTACACTATACTCTGCGATGCTATTCATTGTTTGACTGAGGCTTACCCCATGCATAGATACTAACTCATTAGAGGGCAAATAGATAACCCAAGCTACGGAAGAAATGTTCTGTGTACTACGACAAGCACCATCAGCAAAACCAATGTATGTTTGAAGAGATGTCAACATATGCAATATCAAGAATAAAATCAAGATAAGCAAAAATAATGATAAAAGCACTCTCTACACTAGGCACATTTTCCTAATTTAAAACACACCAGATATAAAGAAACTAATCTAACAAAAATCTCCACACTGAAATTTAAGCATAATATCTCTTCAGGTAAAGCCCATTTCTAGGTTTACCTAAAGAGACACTGTCAAAATCTACCAATTTGTAGGCCCCTTTTGCCAGCTTTTGCTTAACAATATAAGGACCATGCCACAAAGGTACAAATTTTCCAGCCCCTAGCTTATTTTTTGCTTGATCGTATAGTAAAACTAGGTCTCCTTTCGAAAAATTATGAGGTGTAACATTTCGGTCGTACTGAGATTTTATTTGTTTCGCATGAGCCTCGATTGCTAATGCAACATTGCGTCAATTCTCATCTAGCTGAGCTAAGTACAAAAAACGTTTCTACTCTTCAGAAGTGGCCGAGAGTAATTCTATGGCTAATTGTAATGATGGAATTTCACATTCAATGGGTAACACTGCTTCCAAACCATAGACTAGTTGAAAAGGAATGAAACCAGTTGATGTTTTTACTGAGGTTCGATACGCCCAAAGTGCTGAAAATAACATGTTATGCCAATTCGACCTATGAATACCAATGATTTGTCGGATCATAGTGACTAGAACCTTATTGATAGCTTCAACTAGACCATTAGCCTGTGGGTAATATGGAGTAGAACCATCGTGATGCAGACCAAGTTGATATGTCAGTTCAGTCATCATGATGTTTTGAAAACGACTTCCATGATCAGTAATAATAGCTCGAGGAACACCGAATCTAGCAATTATATGATTTAAAACGAAAGTTGCAGTAGTTTTGCCGTCAGTCGAAAATGTAGGCATTGCCTCAGCCCACTTAGTAAAATAATCTACCGATAGGATGATATACGCATGCCCCCCGGCCGAGTGAGGGTTACATGTAATAAAGTTGATACTCCACTTTGTAAAAGGACCGACGACAATTATAGGGTGGAGAGGAGCGGGTGGAGCACGCATCTTACGACAAAAAATTTGACAGTTGTGGCATTTTCGAACTGCATAGATACAATATTTGAACAAGGATGGCCAGAAATAACGAACGCGCAATATCTTTTGGGTTGTGGCATACCCAAACATATGATTTCCACATGCTCTAGAGTGAGTCATTCAGAACCTTTTTAGCTTCTCCATGAGCTAGACAACGTTGAAAAACAGAATCCGCCCCACGACGATAGAGTGTATCACCAATAATATTTTATTACTAGGATTGGAAACGTATTTTCTGTCACTGAGATCTTGAGATTGCAGGCCAAAAATATTGGGTTTGGAGATAAACAATAATATCTCCATACCATGGATCAATAGTACTGATAAGAAATAAGGATTCGTCTGCAACGGGCTCTTTCGCCACAGTTTCAGTATCAGTACGCGGGAAGTCACACATCAGTTCTGCAAAAACCAAAGATTTCTTTGCCTTGGATTTTTCAAATTCCTAGCAATTGTTTGGTCAAGATATACATCATAGGGTTACAGTAAAAAAATACCATGGTTTTGCATAATAAGATGTAATGACGAAATATTTGGACAACTTGAATAACTGCCAAGGCCAATTTCTCCACATGTGAATATTTAATCTCAGTCAGATGCAAAGTTCGACTAAGATAATAAATCACATGCTCATTGTTGAATTCATCTTCCTGAACTAAAACCATCCCAATGGTGGAATGAGAAGCAACGAGGTACAAAAAGTAATCTTGGTTGTAATTGGGAGGATGCAGTAATGACACATGGGTTAACACGTGTTTTAGTGCATCAAAAGATTTATCAGCTATCTCATCCCAAAAGAATGGAGTATTCTGTTTCAACAACTTGGTAAAACCTTTCATTATCTCGGCGTAGTTAGGAACGTAAAAAGTTTGCTTTCCCTTGCAAACTTTGGAGTTGGCGAAGAGTCAAAGGAGGAGGTAATTTGATGATAGCTTCAACCTTCGAGATATCGACACGAATGCTAGCTTTTGAAATGACAAATCCCAGTAAACGACCCATTTCTAGACATAATACACATTTGTGTGGATTTAGCCTAATTCGATAATGCCTAGATCTCATAAATATAGCTCGTGAATGAGTGAGATGATCGACTTTACGTAATGAATGGGCAGGTAAATTGTTATGCTCTTAACCTGCAAGACGATACTAGAATACCAAATATGCAAAGAAATATACCCAGAACATAGAATAGCAAGTAACAATAGCAATTATTTTATTATTCAGAAAGCAATGTTCACTTGCCTCTTCGAAGGGGCAACCTCCAATAGAGTAGAGCTCGATGACAAAATAAGACACGATGCTCCTTGCAGGGAGTCTCTATCCTTTATATATGACTCATACATGCAATACCATGGATCAATACCATGGTTTTTATTAATACCATCTATCTAATACCATGGCCCATTTGCAACTAACTGTGGTCCAATATTTAAATGCGGGTTAACCACTTACAATTATTAATATGGGCTTTATTGACTCTTTACTATGACTCGATCCTACTACATAAATAAGGGGGTTAGGGTGGGACCCTAACATTAATCATCAAGATAAGGCTGCACAATGTGTTTGATGTCATGAAATGCATAAGACATAGCCCTTTGAAAAGTTGCTCCAGCGTTCTTCAATTCAAAAGGTAATTTGCAATAAGCAAATGTCCCCCGTGGACAAATGAAATCCGTTTTAGGTTGATTAGCAGGGAGTATGTTGATTTGATTGTAACCAGAAAAGCCATCCATAAAGGAGAACATTTCACTGCCGGCACAATCATCAATAATTTGATCGATATAGGGGGTTGGATAATTGTCCTTAGGACAAGATCGATTAATATCCCTATAGTCAATACATATTGTTACGGTTCCTTGCTTTTTGTTAACATGAACAATATTCGATACCCAATCCATAAAAGGAATTGGATAAATGAAACCTGCACGAAGTAATTTCTCAACTTCAGCTTTAATAGCAGCGACTTTTCTCGGATGTATCTGACGCAAACGTTGCCGGACAAGTTTAACATCCAGGTAAGTTTTAATTTCATGGACAACAATTGATGGATCGATTCTTGGCATTTCTTCATATGACCAGGCAAACACGTTGCATAATTCTTGAAATAGGGCTTTATAGGTTTGTATTTCATCGTCCGTATAGGAATGAATGTTTTCAATAATTCCAGGTTTAACTGAAATGTCAATAGGAACCGTTTGAGAAATATTTCCCAAATTTAACTCAGAATCAGGATGTTGCAATGGATTATGTGGTTCTTTGACGTAGTCAGTAGTAAAAATAGATGAAAAATAATTTTCAAAATGATCAAGCTCAGGTAAAAATGAGGATCGATGATGAAGATCTTTCCATGGTAAATCATCAACAGACAAAAGTTCACGAATCTGCTCATCAGTATGAACAGGATCAGAAAATGTTGTTGAAGCTGAGGTTGATATCGAAAGTGATTCCCCATGGACCACATTCATTGGATCAATTTCGGTTGAACAAGAGTCAGAAAACGACTGTACAACCTGATATGCAATTTCAAAGGGACTCAAAGGCATCGCGTTACCAAATGAATCCACCTCAGAAATCAGAAGGTACGATCCAAGGATCATCAAAAGCAATAGTGTTTGATGAAATCATACGAATAGTTGCAATAGAAGGCGATACATTAGGAGGAGGGAAGGAAAAAGTTCCTAGTAAACCATAATCTTTAATCAAACCTACCCCAACATCCTTGTAAGGGATATTCGTTTTACCAACACGCTGAATACTATCTGAAGAGGCTGGGTCGGATGAAAAATAAGTCAGCTA
>APFE030039643.1:102731-135629 GCA_000404065.3 Pinus taeda | reverse complement strand
ATACAAACAAATCTATATTTCTCTAAACATATGTGATTCATAAATAAAAACTATAGAGGTGTTTAGACCCTACCTTAAGTCCAATGCTAGTTTGTAGTAGCCATCCTTCAACTGTTCGAAAGATTTTCCTTTTGAGAACTTGTAATCACAAACAAGCAAACATCAAATAGCACCTGCATAGCTAATATCATAAATCATGTCCATTATGGTGATCAAGGAATCCATAAAATAAACCATAACACAACAGCTTATTGAGAAAAACAAACTTATTTGTATTAACTTTGAAGTAGAAGAACCTTACAACCTTTTCAGCCTTGATGTTGAACAAGCTCTTCCCAGGGTCCGAAACAAGAATCTCCTTTACTTCGACAAGCCTTACACTCTTCCAAATGAGATCAAAGAGGTATGTAATATTTCCTCATAAAAGCTCAATTAAGAAGACTAAGTTCCAACAACATTTCACCTAAAAAATATTCAACTTTTTAACCCCCCAAGTAACTAGCCCAATGCTTCATTTTATAGTGCAGAGGAAGGACGTTACAGGTCCACCTATGAAGGGATAGACTCCTCCTTCAAAGGGATAAGCTCCTCACATCAAGGGGTTAGCTCCTTAAGGTATGGGATGCATGAACCTTAAGGGAGCGAACTTGCCACCTCAAGATTCCTTCTAGAAGCTTCTAGAAATGACTCAAAGTGAGTTTTTAAGAATATACTTGCGCCTTTTTAACTTTTACAAGGGTCTGCACCCATAACATAGAGATAGAGCGGTCAGGTATGCAGGAGACATGACCATTAGGTGCGGGACTATAGGTAATGCTAAGAGAAAGTGCGGAACTAGAGTTTTAGAGATTTTTGAGGGCTTTCTCTCATTTTCAAGGCTTGATATGAAGAACTGAGGCTTAAGACTTGCAAAGGAGGAAAGTATGAGTGGTAATGGACTCACACAGATTGCAGAATGTCAAGGTGCAATTTTTTGTGCAACAACCTCCATAAGCGTCTGTGACCAATAAAACCATTGTTTTACCTTCCGATACGCTCTAGACTGCTTCTAAATATCGTTCAACCTCTATAAAGCCATTGAAGACCTTCTGTCACTTATATTTTTCTTAACAATGTTTGCATTTTGCAGGTAAAGACTCCTGTTCTAGGCTTACAAAGAAAAACCCTGTGTACAGTGAGAAGACAAATATGAAGATCATATCAATTCACTTTACCCTGTAACATAAAATCTAAAGTGATTTACTATTGAAAAACATAGTAAAGGTAAAAATACACAGTAAAGGTTAGTCAACAGGGTCAAAGGATATTTATAGAGTTTAAAGAGTATTAGATAAAAGATCAAATGAAGGAATCAACCAATGCAAAGGATTCAAACAATCTAGCAGCTTAAAGGATGAAAACAACAAAGTCAACACAACCTGAATAAAAGGGACACCAAGAAGCAGTTCAATAGCTACCCCTATCTTCTTGCATGAAGATCTTTCCTTTCCTAGAATAAATCTTAATCAGTTTTAGGATATTTTATTAGTTTCATTATTGTATAAATAACTCTTTTCTCGAGTTGTTATAGGTTCGAAGTTCAAGATTCATTGTTCATTGCTTGTTAAGTCTTGACTGTTAATTCTACTTTGAATGTGGAAGCCACCTTTGAACGAAGATTTTCTAGACACTTGATGTACTCAGTCTTTGTGGAACCTTAATATAAAGCAGAGGATTTTGAATTTGGTTTTAGACAACTTGTGTTATCCTGTAAGTTTTTCCAGCTATCAATCATTATGTTTTTCTTCATATGCTTATGACTTATAGAGATATCTAGGTAGGAAGAATTGTGTGTCAATTTATTCCTATAAGCTCCTAAGTGATCATCTATTAAGAGAATGGATTAATGAACTGTCTATTTAGCTAATCCCCTCTAATCAATAAATCATCAACATCTTGTGTAAGCTTAAGTATACTGCTTTGAACCTTTTGGAACATAGTTTAGAAGGTTTTCCTACTCATGATTGTTCTATTTTACAATCTGGAAATTGTGATAATCATATTATTTTTTGTCTTCCTCTCACCACTACTTTTGATCTATATCATTGTGTAAAGTCTTATAGCATCCCTTTGCTGAGATATTAATATAACCCAAAGGATTAATTACTTCAATTCTACATCTTTCTTCATTCATTGGTCTTCCAAAACTAAAACCAAAAACCACAAAACAATTATTTTAGATGCTTTGGCATTGGTAGCTGACCTACTACTATTGCAGAGGTACAACACAACATATGAATTTTATGGTGATTGTTTGAGAAGCCATGAATTGGAAATGGTGACATGGAACTTCATTATAGAGTATCAATGTCAAGATTTTTCCTTGCATCTATCTTCACATCTTCATGAAATATCTTGCATGTACTTCATATTCATCCTCGAAAAGGATGGGATGATGTGGAGTCTTCAATGTGATCTTGATATTCATTATTTTGTCATGATCTAGTGTCCCTTTGTTTCTTCGCTTGATGATATCTTTATATCTTCAGATTCACAAGTGTCTTCTTAGAGAATATACTTGGTATCCTCCTTTAGCATCATCCTATCATGTCAATATAATAATAGATGTCATGACAAGATGACATTAGTCCCAAAATTTCCTATTCTATCATGTTTCTCATGCAACAGACTGAATGATCTTGGAAAGTGCACTAGATTGAGGAGGAGGCCGAAGGATTGTGCATTGTACAAGAGCAAGAGGCAGAGAGTGAGAGTCTAGGCTCTATGACTACATAGTGCATAATGACAGTGAGAAAGGGGAGGCATGATTGCACAATTGAGGAAGTTAGGAAGGAAGAAGAGAAAAGCTTTCTCACTGTGATTTCACATTGCTTTTTTCTAGAAGAAGAAGGTCATTGCATTGTTTAGTTGAGCACTACCGAGTCTGAGATATGACCCAACTTCTGATTGAAAGTGTGTAGTGAAGGCGGGGTCGGGAAAGGAATGTGCAGTGGGAAAGTGCAATTGAGAATAACTAAGCACTGAGATTACACAATGTGAAGTTAGTGGAAGTAGCTTTCTGTGACTGCACAATACGTAGTGAAGGCAAGGCTGGGAAAGGACTGCGCAGCGGAAAAGTGCAGTTAACAATGACTAAGCACTAAGATTGTGCAATGCGCAGTTAGTGAAGGCAGTTCTCTGTGAATTAACATTGCATATTTCTAGGATGTAGAGGATTCTTGATTGGGACTTGTGATTGCGTAGTGTGCAGTTTAAGGAGGCAGAATGATGGGTGGTTGGTCAAGAAAGTTGAAAAGGCATGAATACTTAAAAATTGACTAAGTGTGGGATCTAAAAGGTAGAAAGATGAGAGCAGAAACATGCAACAAGGATTGAACATGATCACACACTCATAAACAACCAATCACATGACAATGAGACACTTTGTACTAAAAATCAACATACATCCATTAAGATGACAACAAGACGACACTTACCTCCATGTGTGACACTTAAGATATAGTTTTTGATGCAAGTGTCGGCTACAACAAGAAAGTGCACAATACCTTGAAAATGAGTCCAATGCATATCCCTATGATACACAAAATCCATTAATGCAGGAGAAAGCTCCAAATCTTCCTCTTAAGGGTGTGCCATAACTTCCTTTCACAAAGAATGGCACTTCCCTTAACAAAAGACGACACTTGGAATTCCTTCAAAAGGGACTTACAAACTTAGAAAGTAAGTATGGGATGGATCTAACAACTAGAAATGACAGTTCACATGATTAAAGGGAGGCTCCAACGTTTGAATATAGAACAAAATTTGGAGTGCGTTTTAGCAACAACAATAGGTTGGGAGTTAACTCCTAAAATAATGAGTTATAGGCTAAATAATTGGATGGTTACTTTATGTACAAATAATCTAAATATATGGGGATAGTAATGCATGTTTAAGGATTTAAATACTGGTTAAGAGTTATTTGATATGATGAACATGTCATGGATTTTTTTTTTGTTTGTTTTGTTTGTTTTTTTTTTTAAATTTTATTTATTTATTTATATTTATTATTTATTATTTATTTATTATTTATTATTTATTTATTTTATTTTATTTTATTTTATTATTTATTTATTTATTTTTTTAATTTTTATTTATTTTTTTAATTTTTATTTATTTAATTTTTTATTCCTAGCCCTCTAAAAAGAAATGATTTTATGTTACAATTGAGTCTTAAGTTTCTAAGAACTATGTAAATAAAAATGCCTTTGTAATTTATTTGAAAATGTCATTTGCATTGTTAATTGCATATACATCTTTGTATGAAATTCCTACAACTTACTGCAATAATTTTCTATTAGTAATTTATTCATTATTGATCCATTGAAATCTAAAATCTTAGTTGCAATAGTGACTTTCAGAGGTTGAAGGAAAGTTCCTTCTGTTTGCATGATCTTTTTAATTGGACTTTATTATTTAAATGAGCATGATGAAATGCTATTTTATTGTAGAATTTCATCAATCTATTGCTGCAGAAAGTGTTGTAGATATGTTGTAGTTGTGTTGCTATAGATTACATTTTTAATGGTGTTTCTGTATGATACATTTGTATTTGTTTTGCTGCATAATACATATGTAGTGACATGATTGCAAAATACATCTATAGTGGTATTGTAGAAAATGTTTGTAGTTATGTTGCTGTAGCAAATGTCTATAGCTGATAATTTATTGATATGTGATGAAAATTTATAGATTTATAAACTGTAATTTTGGGTTTTCATATGTGATTATGTCACATATTGGTAGCATAAATAATCATGTATTGGTAAAATGGAAGGCATCAAACATTCCATTTCATGTGAGGCTAGTGGAAAATATGTAAACTCAAACTATATACTAAAACTTTCATCACTATCACCTTTCCTTTCTTCTCAAGACATTGAGAAACATAGTTTTCATGTTTGTGGCTCTCGAAGCACTTTACATGGCTTAATAATTTCTTCCCATTGGTTTGAGGAACCTATATCCTTCTTCTTTTGTATACTAATAGGTGGTCATTTATTTCCTCCTCACGTCAACTTCTGGTGAGCGAATGGTTCTAACTTACATCCTCTCTAAATGAAACAATATATAGCCTAGTTTCCTCTTAGACGAAGTCACCCTAATCCTTCTATAAGGTAGGAATATTCTCCCAATAATAGGCACCTTGAACAAACATGTATGTATAATAATGGAACAAATTTATCACTATAGGCACTGAATCTTTATCCTCTTAGCTTAAGTATTTTCATTAGGTAGCTAGCTATGGTCTCTAGATCTTGCCACCATATTTGTGTCACTTATGTCGATGTTTGTGATATTTCTCTTTAGTAGCATCTTCTAATTAATGTTTTAACTATGATATAGAGTAATCAATGCATCAACCATATCCTTAGCCTATTTAGTCTCCACTATGTGAAGGACCAAATGGTTGTTCATTGAATATAAAACAATTTGGTTTACCTTGTCCACCTTATCCTTATGCTCATCTAGTTGTGTGATATCGGTAGGGACAATCACCTTTCCTTTCAGTAATGCCCTAAATCTTGGATGCCTCTAACATATTTTTCATCTTGCACTTCCATGATACAAAATTGGAAATATGCTCTAATATGTGTCACTCTTTGAGATTGAGATTGGTCATGTTTGAAAATCCTAATACACACCTACATTAAAAAAATAGTCTAAGGAAAAATCAAATTCAACACTACAATCATGGGAGTTGTTAGGGAATCACTCCAAACAACCTCTGAAAGGGTTGAATATTTTCACTCACTAAAAGTTGTTACACATCGCATCCACTAAAACCCTCCAACAACTCCTTTTCATTCGTAGTTAACCTATCCATCAAACGATTCTCATAGGATCTCAAAAGAACAACTTTAAAGTCCCTTGTTATGAAGTTTCCTTCCGACATATTTTTAAAACATGTTTTGTTTGTTTGTAAATTTAAATAGGCTTAGGTTTCTTTGTTGTTTCATTGATTTTGATTTTTTTTTTTTTAATATTGTGTTCAAGATTAATCTTTGGAATAAGTTAAAAGAGCTAAAATTTCCTTATGAGTTGATAGGTGTTATATGAAAGTGCTGTTCCCAAGTTTAGAAACACTAAGGGTGGTAAGGAAATTAATTCTAATATAGGATTCAAGAAAGGTTCCACCCTCTCCCCTACTCACTTTGACATTTACATTAATAAATTAAAATGTTGGTAGAAGAAGTTAGTTGTATTGGAATGAATGTCACTAGTTTAATAGTCAACCTTCTTCTTTATTCTGGAAATATTGTTCTTATGTCACGTAATTATGACATCAATAATCATCAAAGAACTCACATGTACTTTTTCTTTAGTATAGACATGACTATGGACATGGACAAAACAAAGTTTATGATAATAAAATCCCATAATATCACTTATGACACTCATATTGACAATCATAGTTTGGAGGAGGTGCCTTCATACAAATATCTTGGAGTCAATATTCATCATAAGCTCTATTGGAACTATAGTATTGAAAAAAAAGATAAATGGAGGGTGGAAAGCTTATTATGGGGCTAGAAAACAAGTTTAATTCAATAGGTATTCAGGGTGGGATAAAAAAAAAAATCCTCTTTGATATTATCATCACTCATATTATCTTATAATACCAATGTGAAGTCTGGGGATGCAATATATCTATAGACTCTTGGATAACTATAGAGAAAATACAAATAAAGTTTATAACTTATAATCTTAATATTAAAAGAAATACACGCTATCCTATCCTCCTCATAGAAGTGAGACTCTCCCCCATTGAATGTATGGCCATGGTTAGCTACATAATGTGTAAGAACAATATAACAATATGGATAACAAAAGTCTCCCTAAAATTTCTTCCAACTCCAGCCATAAACAATAGCATCTCAAGTGAGCATGGCATCAAGATGTCAAGTCTTGTCTAAATAATTGGGAGATACAAGAATATGTCATCTTGTAGGATATCAATAATATTGAAAGTATTATTACATCTAAATTAAAAGAGAATTCATGGTACAATAAAGAGTTACATAATAACATGAAGCTAAGTATATACCACAAGGAGGTGGTTAACCCAAATATAGAAGATCAAAAGTATCTTTTACTCTTTTACTCCTCAAAACAATAGGCTTTATAACAAAAATAGGCATTATAAATTTCCCAAAACATGTGGGATGCAAGAATCTTTCATATTTGTGACAATAAGAGGGTAGAAGATGAAAGAAAGTTCCTCCTAAAATGTCCTGTGTACACCCAAATCATAATTCAATTTCAAAATATTTGTTGAAACATTGATATTCCTAGCCCAATAAGTAATCAAAACTATGGTAATATTTCAATGCTTCTCTTAACACATTTCAAGCACCGAAATAAGACTCTCAAGTAATATATCCATTCTTTTACCTTTTTGAAGGTTCAATATACCACTTATGGTTTCAATGGATGTTAATCATCATCATTATCAAGTTTATGTAATAAACATCACATATTAATTTCTAAATTTTTAAAATAGTAAATGATTAAAGTCACATACTACTAACATAATAGTTGGTTAGTTGTGAGTAGGGTGTGCTTACATGCTTAGTGCTATTTTATGTTGTGAGAAAATTTAAGTAACTTTCTTCCATGTATTTTATACACCATAACCAATAAACTATTGCATTAATTCACAGTCCAACTCTTTTATGTTCGACCCTTTTCCGGTTATATTTATTAGTCGGATTTAACCAAAATCCAACAGGAATTTGGTGGAATCACAAGTTTGAGCTGTGCAATCTGCACAATACGATCACCTCAAGGGTTTTTCAAGGCGTCAAATCCATTTATCCTTTCAAAAACACATTTTTAAACCACAGAATAACACAACATCAAAAAAAATTGTATCAATACATTATGGATAAAGAACCCAACATGTACTAGATGCCATGAACGTATTGGATCCTATCAAAATTGGTGTGCCATGACTTGGGTATTCCCTTTAAAACATTACAATAGACAACAACATAAAAAAGATAAAAATTTATGAAGGATATCTTTGTCTAATTTAAATTCCTTAGTTGATAGGAATTTTTGATAGAAATTACATGAGCTCAATCGAATGAGGCTCCCTCATAAATAGAATAATGTACTATATATTTATATATATAATATATTATTATATATATATATATATATATATATATATATATTTATATATATATTATATATATATATATATATATATATATTTAGATATTATATATGAACAATGTAACGACCTCCTCCTAGATTCACCCGCTTTTACAATCTCTCCAAAGTAAACATGAGATGAGTGCTACTATGACATGACTTGACCTCAAGTTCTAGTTATGGAAGTGGGGCCTACAAACTAGAACACATACTACCACTCCTCAAGAACACTAGATCACCCAACAGTTGAAAAACCACCCCTAGTGATCAATCCTTGAGCTGGAACTCATTTTCACAAGCTTGACACCTCAATCATACCTATAACACACTGTGCATGTAGTTATGAGGCTCCAACCACACCATAAGCTTTCCTGCATGCAGTTATGACCAAGATCTCCCAGTTCTGTGCATGCAATGGCAATATCTATGCCAAATTTTCAGGCTAGCCTCCATACCATTACCTAGAACTTGCCAAAAATTTCCAAGACCAACTTCAAGATTATGAAAAGTCTAAACATTTAATATGAGGGCTAGACCTTTCCCAAAACACGCCTAATACATGATAGCCATTTCTTCAAACATATGATAAACATAGAAATTATAGGTCATGAATTCATATCTCATCATAAACTTTTGTACTTCATAAGAGAATCATCAAGAAGGTATACTTCCCTCTCAAATTGCTGCAACAACACTTGTTAGCCCATGCATTCATCAATCATTCAATAACTTATCGAATCATGAACAATATCCATAATAAGAGCACATTGTATAATCATGCATATAACCAACATATAACTAGAATAGAAGCCATGACAAATAAACCATTAGATCAACATAATAACAAGTACATATGCTCATTGATCGCAATAGGAAACTAATTCATATGAACATATGCAAATTCCATCCAAGTCAGTTACTTCCACATACCACTCGACCATAGATTGGGCTGAACCAGGTCTCTCTTTCATCCAATCACCCCAGTGTCATATTCAAAACATGAATGTCGAATCTAATGGGATAAACGAAGACATACATAACATGGAATCCAAAGGTTAAAACACCTTCATTGTGATCTCACCTAAACGAGTCCCTAGATCACAAAATAAAAACAAGATTGGATGCCTCATATTTCCTTCACCATACCTAGAGGAATTTTTCTGTCTCCACCCACCTATCGAGGGATTCTTGGAGAAAATCATCTACAACCCCAACCCTTTGGAATTTCTTGAGAGCACCTCAACCGGATCCAAAATCTCTCAGAAATCGAATGCTCAACCAAGAATGAATCCCATCACACCATGGCTATATGGGAAATGACAAGGGAAGGATGGAACCACTTTCAATCCATGTAAAACCCATGCCAATGAAAACCAATGAACCAAATAATCAAATGCATGTAACATGCATTTACATCCCAACAAGAAAATTACACATGCAACCTATTACCTGCAAGATCTTCTTGCTGTAGCTGTTGATCTGAATTTTGCCTTGTGCTCCCTTGCTTTCCTTTTCTTGTCCTTTGCCTTCCTTTGATTACTTTCTTGATCTATTCTCCTAACTCTCTCTCCCTCTCTAACATTGATCCAAAGCCAAAACTAAAAAAAATCTATGAACTATTTTTCTGATGCCTTCTTATAATTGATGTCTCCTTTTTATTTCATTTTCCTTCATTTTATCTCTATTTTCCCTTACATGAATATTTGTGTCTCTTCACCTTCCTTTTCTCCTATTTTACTTTATTTCTGTTGGCTTAGGGGGCCCTAACCTAGGTTCAGAGTTAATTGCGCCAACCAACAAATCCCTACACTACTGGCCCTTTCAGCAACAACCCGCATAGCGCAGGCTGCAGTCTCACCTGAAGCAATGTGGGGGGATGCAAGAACCAAGTTTTTACATCTAGATACGAGTGTGATGTCTTTTAACGCCTCAAATTTTCCTTCGCGCAAATTGATAAGCCCTTAGGGCTTGGTACTAAAACTCTACTAAAACAACCTTTGGACCTTTGCGAAGGTCCATGATCAGCATATACAGACCCTTAATAGATGATTTATCCACTTATGCGCATTAGAGAACAATCATAAATTAATGTTCTTGCAGATCTACTTAAGTTATTTAGTAAACATGACAAAATTCATCATAGTCTTTGCGAAAGTAGTTAATATGCATCGCGTACATATATTAAGATTTATTCAAGAGAATCATGCATGATTAGATCAAGATTTCATAAACACATTATTCATCCACATCATATATCGTAAACAGAAGAAAACAAAGATAAATAAATATACACATGATTTCTTTGGTAACTTTCTTTATTTATCTTTAGTTCATCTTTATAGACTCAAAACTACCCTGTACACTCAGCTGTAGGGGTCCGTGCACGTAGTTGTGAACTTTACCTAGCCCCCTGCACACTTAGCTACAAAGCATTTCTCTCCTATCTAACCCACTTCTCTATGCTATCACTTCTAAGACATCATCCCTTATCCACATAGACATGCCTTAGACTCTCTAAGGCACACCTATTTATAGCCTTTCTCATACAATCCCATGGTCTATGGACCATGGGTGGATCTCAAAACCAACTCAAACTTTACATAAACAAGGGGCTAAAACCTCTTTGACTCCTAATCATCTATGCGCTCTGCATCCAAAAATCACAGATACTATACATTAATTATCAAAACTTGAGTTATTTTAACCCCAAAACTGACCCAGGGGACCCCATCCCAACAGGTCCCCAACACAAAGATCATGACTCACCATCGAGTCACTCTATTGGTGGTGCGATCTTGTTGCGAATATCCCCTAGCTTTACCTGGATCATGACAACTTTGGAAACGCTCTGAGTGGCTGTCTACTTGACTTCCTCAACTAACTTTTTGTAGCTGGTCCTTCTGTGACTAGCCTTATTATCTGCTGTGTCTGCTACAAGCCCTTTAACTTATCCTGAATAGCGGTCATGACTTGATAAGCCTCTTCTAACCAAGGCTATAGCCTAGACTTAAGCAAGACCTCCTTATTTTGTGCTTCCTCTACCTGCGCGAGGAGCTGCTTCCCCTTCTGTAATTTGGCTAGGCGTTGCACTGGTGCAATGGAGCGCATACATGCACCATATTTTTCAGATTTTCCTTTACTGTAGGTTGATTTTTCTTTCACAGCAGGTTGTTTGCCTTTCACCATGCACTCTTTTGGCCTTGGTGACCTCGGCATTTGGGCACCACAGGCTCATCTTCAACACTGGATACTTCAAGTCTTGGAGCATCTGAGACAGTGACTTCCAAACTCAAGGCTTTAGCGGGGTTGGTGGGAGTCATCCTCTCCATAAACAACTCACAGGCTTCACGAGAAATGTCTGTGTGTGCGAAGAATTCCTCCCAAAATGCTCGGCTCATAAGCGACAAAAAAAATTCAACAAAAACTCTAAGGGCGCAAAGTGTTCTCTGTTGGGCTGGTATGCAGATTTTATAGGGGGTTTTGAATTCAAATCCGACCTTTTCCCCCAAATTTTGGCAATTAATGCTATTTCGGTGGAAGATCTTAAATGATTTTTTCCTTAAATGCCACTAACCCACTCCTCTTAACAGTCTTCTGATTGTCAGGCCATGAACAATGACTCCAACAGTCACTTTTTTGCTATGCTGCGTGGCACCCCCCTTCATGGCGTAGATTCCTGAGTGCAACTTCATATGTTGCAACTTCACCATTTTCCACGCAGCCTACCTATAGTGTAGTCCTTCGACCCCGGCAATGTAGTTTACAGTCTCACGCTCCCTTGCAACTGCCTGGAGCATTAAGATTGTGCTGCCGCCATATAGTCATTTCGCAGGATCCCATATATACAACTTCAATCGACTCCTATTCACCCTTCCTGGAAAAGGTTCTCCATTCAGCTTCACGAGATGAACTACGCCTCCATCTATAATTTCTTTGATAATATATGGCCCTAGCCAATGCATATGGAATTTTCCTAGAAACTTAGTGAATTTACTATCATATAATAGGACAAGATTATTTACCTTGAACATGCGAAGCTTGATGTGGCGACCGTGCCATGCTTTTTCACATTCCTTTTGTACTTGCTGATGGAATCCTGGAAAGAATTGGTCCTCTTCAAGATCCATCAGCTGCGTGAGCTATTCCTCCAAGGCTTTGTGATCTGCCATACCTATGAGAGCTGCTATGTGCCAACTAGGCACAATATACTCCATGGGCATTAAAAATTCTACCCCATAGACCAACTTGAATGATGTTTGTCCTGTCAGCTTCTTGCAAGTAGTCCTATACACCAACAGTACTGCAGGTGCGCGCACATCCTCGTCATTTCGCTATGCGTTTCAAATATTTGTTAGCATGTTCTCCAAATCTTGTTGAAGGCTTCAACAGTTCCATTAGCCTATGGGTGATACGGTGTACTCTTCTGATAGTAGTACTGGAATTCTTCGGTCAACACACTAATTGTTTCGTTCAAAAAGTGCATACCTATGTCGCTCAACAACATTTTCGGGCAACCAAATCTGGTTAAGACATACTCAAACAAAAACTTTGCTGCTGCAGTGCCTGTACAATCCTTAAATGATTGTGCCTCTGCCCATCTGGTTAGATATTCTGTCATGGTGATGATATAGCGCACACTAGTTTTCTTCCCTGGGGGCTGAATTGGCCCAACAAAATCAATCACCCATTTTTCAAATGGCTGCAACGATACTTGCGGTTGTAATGGAAATTCATCCCTTTGTGATGGTTTGCTAGTTCTTTGACATGCATCGCATGCCTTACAATATGCCTTGGAATCCTTGTGCAACGTTGGCCATCATAGACCTGCACACAAAATCTTCTGCGCAGTCGCCTTTCCTGCATAATGTCCTCCCACAACCCCTCCATGAGCTTCAGCGAGAATCCTATCTCGCTCAAAATCTGGCACATATCTTTGCAATATTTCATCTGCACCCATCTTATACAAATGTCCCACAATAACTGAAAAGTCTGCCACGCACACTATGAGTTCCTTCTTTCGCTGACTTGTATACCCTTTTGGTGCCATCCCTATAGTCAAAAAGTGAATAATATCCACATAATAATTATCCACTATGCGCACTACAAATAGTTGCGCATCTGAAAATCCTTCCTCCGGATTAGTAGGTTCCTCACTTGTCTCGATCTGTGACAAATGGTCAGGTCCTACATTTAACCTCCCTAGCTTCACAATTACTTCAAAGTCATACTCTTGGAATAGTAGCAACCACCTGCGGATATTCCCCCCCCAACACAGGCTTATTGACTAGGTATTTCAAGGTAGAATGATCTATGTACATTTTGAAGTGCCCTCCTAACATATAGTGCATGAATTTCTGCAGCGCATACACCATGGCCAATCCTTTGCACTCAGTCATTAAATAATTCTTCTCTGCCTTCAATAATTTCCTAGTTGCGAAGGCTATAGGGTGGTCCATTTCTCCTTCACTGATTTGCGTTAATACTACACCCAACACAATGCAAGAGGCATCCACATGTACGTGAAATTCCTTCTTCCAATCCGGGACTAACAAGATCGGCGCGGTGACCATATTTTCTTTCAAAACATCTAAGTTGCACTAACATTCTTCGTCCTAGCAGAATGTTGCATCCTTCTTCAATAGTTTCTCCATAGGCGCAGTGAACTAGCATACGTTTTGATAAATTTCCTATAATATCTTGTATGTCCCAACGTTGCACACAACTATTTTACATTCCTCGGGGCCTCCAGATTCACTATCGCTACAATCTTTGTAGGGTGCACCATAAACCCTTGTTTTCACACTACGTGACCTAGCAAGATTCCAAAGGGAACACAAAAGATGCATTTCTTCAAATTCAGTGCAATCTGATATCTGTGACACATATCCAACATTAAGCGTAGGCTTCCTATATGAAATTTTACTAATCCAAACATCATCCAATCATCAAAGTATACTTACAAGAACTTATGAATGAACTCCTTAAACGCTGCTATAACTACGCGAGAAGATATTGCAAGCACATTCTTGAGTAAAAAAGGCATCCAAGTATACTGGAAACAACCCCATTCCATCGTGAAGGTAATTTTTCTCCTGTCATCTGGTGTGATCTTGATCTGATGAGACCTAGAAAACCTATCACTGAATGAGTAGGCCTCCTATTCTCCAACATTATCTAATAATTCATCGGTAAACAATGTTGGGAATGGATCATGGACACATGCATCATTAAGCTTCCGCAGATTTACACAAATCCTTATCTCACCCTTTTGCTTCTTCTCTTGAACCACCATTAGGCTCACAAAAATCAGATTCTTCAACCGATTCTATGATGCCTACTCCTAGCATCTTATGTAGCTCTAGGTGAGCCTTTTCCTTATACTTAGGATTAAGGCGATACGGTCTCTACTTAATAGGCTTCGTGTTTGGCTTCAGAGTGATTTTCATAATGCCCAAATCACCAACTATGCCCTTCAAATCCGAAAACTTGGTAGAGAAAAGATCCTGATAGTCGGAGAGTAACTCAACAATATATCCACAGTAGCGTCGTCCCAATAATATCCTATATTTGTAAACCTTGGGTCTGCTTTAGTACCAATGTTTACTTGCTTTGTCTTCAACAGAGTGGTGATGTCCAGGTTGTCTATTTGCAGGCCCTTAACTTCATGATGCCCTTCTGTCTCTGGAATATTAATATTTCTTGGATCTTCATCCTCCTCTTCAGTGGGCACATTATAATATTCCAGTACATGGCGCAACTGGGTGCTCCAATCTGGTTGGACCCACTCCATAGGTTCTTGTGGCGTTCTGAAGATAACTGCCTTAATCTCATGTAGGGCTTCATCAATGCTTGCAAAGTCATATTCAAAACTAAAGGTCAATAAGAACCCTTCCCTCAATATATCCCACTCCGTGGTGCCATGACGGAGCTCCATTTCTAGATACCAGTTCATGGGAATTGTATCCAAAGTATGGAAAAATAAGTGTACCCACTTCGGTTCTGGTTTTGTCCCCCACGCTTTAGTCCAATTTTCTAAGTGGTCACGAGGATCATCCTTCCTACTATATTTTTCAGTCAATCAAGTGTTAGGCTGCCCAAAACATAACCTCATCATTCTTTTGAATCCCCCATCAATCAAAATTATCCTTGTGCATACCCCACCATCGTTAGGATATAGCGCACAATACAAAATATAACGCTCGGAAGCAGTGATCCTCAAGAAGTTCATGCTCAAATGAATCCAAAAACTTATCCATGTCAGTTAAACCATCATAATAAGTTAAGTTCCTTACCTCTGATGAAACACATTGCAATGATTTTGTCATCATATTTCATCACAACGTGGATACTTCATGCAAACGATTCTACTAATGCTCCAACTCTTCATCTGAATTAGAGGTGTAGGAAATCTCCCAATCCCATGAAATCCATCCATTTTCCATTAGATTAGTCTAGTCCTAGCCTCGTGTTGTTATTTTATAGATTTGATCTAGTTCATCCTCAATTTCCTCATAATCGTAGACTGGTTCAGTGTAGTGCACCCCTTCTATAGGGTCCAACGACACTACAACCCGAAGTGATTTCCTTTCAAACGACATTATCCTCTTCTTCAAGTTGATGACCCCATTCATGTCAATGGCCTAGTCAATTCCTAGGAGCTCAGGGTATGGATTACTATCATCAACAATCTTTATCACCTAAAAGTCAACCATTGTGCTCGCACCTTCAATATCAATAGTTACTCCATATAGTCGTCCCATAGGGATGATCTTCTATTGGTTCTCCCTTCTGAGCTGAATCAGAGACCACTACAATGCAGGTCTCCCCATTCTTTCCCATGTTTTCTTTGGTAGTACGTTCGTATCAGACCCCAGATCCAAGTTGACCTGGTCCATCACATAATCTCCTATCTGAGCGGTGAGCCTCATCTCATGCCTAGTTCTTGCCTTATGTTTGCCAATTTTTCTAACTACGCGGTGTCCATCAAGGACGTTCTCTTTGCTGGCACATTATTTTATTAACTAATGCAGGCCTTTCACAACTTTTCTATCGGGTAGCAGTTTCATGTAGGTCTCCAAAAACGTAGTAAGCACAGAGGGGTCAAACTCAGCGGGCACGCTGGTTTCTTGAACCTTGTCCTAACTTCTTGAGGTGGGTGCCTTAGTGAAGATTTTCTTGGCCTCCATAAATGTTTCCTTAGCATGTGCTAGATCAAAACCTAGTTCCTTCTTTAGGGCCTTATAGACCCATCCATCCTCTTTAGGCTGTTTTCCTTTATCATTTCTAGTTGTTATTCCACTTCTAAGAACTATATTAATGCTTTGATCCTCTTCGTGGGGCTTGGATCTCATCATCTATAAGTTCTGTGTAGGTTGTTGAGGCTGTGCCTTTTTCCCCTGCATCTTAGCTATCAACACCAGGAATTCTTCTATAGTGCGATTAAGCTGGCTGCAATATTGACATGACAGGTGTGTCTAATTTTGGCACTCTCTTGCATAGTGCCCTGGTGTTCTACATTTGTAGTAGATAACCTGACTGCGACCTCTACCAGGTCCTCCTCCTTCGCGGCCTCGTCCCCTTCCTTGATAACCTCCGCGCACCCCTCTGATGTCATGATCTGGAGGCTGAGTTTCTGCTTGCATCCGATATGTAGGTGTTATTTCCATAATCAACTCATAGCTCTGACAGTGGTGCTCATCATGGCCCACAGATTTGGAGAAGTGATAGAACAACTACTGGGGTGTCTGAATTAACTTTTGAAGAAAATGGAAATTATCCGTCACATGATGTCCAACAACCTGACAAATAGCGCACCATTGCACAACCCCTACGCTCGGTCCTTCTGGAGCTTCTGGTCTCACGGGAATCAGTCCCCCTCCTGTAATATAATTTGTGAATACGAGACAATGGTATTTATCATGCCCCTGGCTCTTACACTTCAGACGCCAGACTTCTGAGTGCACCTCTGGTTTGGTCTCCTTGTATTTCTTCAAGCTCTGCAATTCTAAGTAGTGGCTCTGTAACTGAGAGGGAATTTGTTGTACCCCCAAGGTCACATCTTGAATGGGCATTGTATGCAACCTCATCATGATTTCCAGGGCTTCTACCTGAGTTCCTATCTTCTGTTACGATAGAGCAATCGTCAGGTGAGGCAGAAGTGAAGCTATGAACCACTCAAGATGCTCACCATATATGAGCTGCATGTTAGCTTCTCGAATCACACATTTCAACCTTTGATCTAATTCCCAAGGCATCTCATCAACCCTCATCATGATTTCCTTAAATCCAACTACTGATTGCAAGTCAGAGTTAGGCTTGCTAAACTCTTAGTTTAAAGTAGCATTAGTCTCTATTAGCGATGCTAGAGGATTATCAGAACAATACTTAATATACCAAGTCAGCGGGAGATCCTGCAGAGATGTAACCAATTGTGCCTTCTTTATATTGTCATTACTAATATACTACGCTGTCCACACAGAATTCACAACAAACCAAACTACTCCGTATCTTCACTCCTTATGCCCTTGAAAATCAACAACTTCATTGTGTTCAACATGTTGAATGGTGGTGGTGGTAGTGAAGGTGTGGGCGAATGTGTATGCGGTGTAGGTGGAGGTGGAGGTGGAGTGGATGGATGATGTGTCCATGAAAGATCCTGTGATATCAGCTGGACAACACTCCGTGGTGAGGCCCGCACCGCTCCCTCATCATCCCTCGAAGGAGGTTTTTGGAATTATGATACAAGTGTTGTCCTTGATGGAAACTCACTCACAGGTCAGTTCAGATTTGATAAAAGGCAACTCACATTGTAACAGGTCAATTTAGAGGTAACAAGGCATTGGTATAGAAGAACAGGAAGTTGGAACAAAGATCTACTAATCAGAATCAAGAAGTTGAAGGAAAAGGATGTTGTAAGGTATTTTAAGATGTATACATAGGTTCACGTTGACAAAGTAGCATATACATGCGGGTTAACAAAACAAAAAGAGCATATATGTATGCACTCACATTCACAAGAGGAAAAATGTGTATGGGTTGGAAAATCAAAGAAATTAAAGATTAAATAATACCAAGGGTCAATACCATGGTGTTAGCCCACAATATTGAGCAGAGTAATGACTATTTGATCCCGTCCAAGAATACCATAGGTTCTAGTGTTGTTTTGATCCGAGGTGTTGAGAAAGGCCAAAAGCTGTATAAGGAGGAGAAGATCAAAGGGCTGGGTGTGCAAGTGAAAGGGTTTCTCAAGAATACTTCTATCTAAAGTACATTTTATGCTACAGGGGCTATGATTATGATATAATATGATATATTGTGCGCACCTTGAATTTAATGTTGGATCAGGATCATGATACCTGAAATGACTTATCATTGAATGATTTGATATTGGTTAGGCTAGATTTGATTGCTTACACATGTTTTATTCTTTAATGTCATGATCTGGGTATGTATGAAATCTGGAATAGTAGTTGAAGTTATAAGTTAGTATTTGTAGATATATACATTGGTTCACCTTGGTGCAGGTGCTTACACATGCCAGTTCGAAGCTTCCAAGTAGCATATACAAAAGAAAAGGATGTTCTTCATAAATGAATGATCTATCTAATAGGTGTTGCTAGTTCATTATTGTCTGTCAATGATGTTTTATTAGATCTGAAAGTAGAACTGAATGCATAAGGAGATTGAGTTTGATTGATTGATTGATTAAGTGAGAAGGGTGATCCTTGTTGATCACTGTCTAGATCTACATAATTTGACTGTAGATGTTCAAAATATTATTGGTTGATACATATTTGATTCATAAGTTTTATGTTTCAATAGTTTTGGAGGTATACGAAGGTTTGGTTAAAGGAAGTAGTGTATACACGCAGGTTGCCTCCATTAAAGTAGGGCATGCATTATGATGTATGATTCTTGAGATTGCAGCTAGTTCTGAATGATGATACAAGTTTCTGGGTTTCATCATAGTTTTTTGGTGACTGTGATCTGATTGATTGTTGGTTGATGCAGTTATTATTATAGAGTTTGAGCTTCAAAGTTTCTGATTGGTCCAAAGTGAAAATTTGATGAAACGAGGCCTTCCTATTGTGTTATTGTGAACGAGGAGCATCCAGTGTGAAAATTTATGAAACGTGGTCCCTGGAGGAAGAGAGAAGGTCATAGCCTTCTGTAGGTCGGAACCTACATACTAGTAAACATATCGGATAGTAAAAGAGCTAGGGGGTTGTAGCTCCATTCCAGCAGAAGCTGGAGAATGAGAGAAGGTTGTAGCCTTTTGCAGGTGGGTGCCTGCATACTGGTATGAGTTTGCACCAGTTCAAGATTGTAAACATATTTTCTTTATATTTAAAAGAAGACAGAGATGACAACAACAGGTGTTTTTTCTCCTGCATTGGGTTTCCACCTTAAATCTTGGTGTTCATGTGTGTTGCTTATGTGTAATGGTTTATTATGTTATTACTGCACATAGTTACTGTATAATAAAATACTAATGCACTGATTAAAGATCAACACATGATAAACTAAATCATAAATTCTCTGGGTATATGTTGGCTTCTTTAATCACAATAACGTGCACACACAAGTTCAATTCTCTGAAGTAGCATATATAAATTTGATTGGGAAATGAAATATTAGTGAATTGTAAATACTGATTCACCCTCCCTCCCCCCCCTCTCAGTATTATTTCCAACAATTAGTATTAGAGCAGGTCCTTCAGAAGAAGCTTGATTGCTTAAAGGGAGACCTTTCAAGATGAACAATCACAAAGGCATGGGATCTATCAGAGCACTAATCTTCAATGGGAACAACGTGGTATACTGGAAGATAAGAACTAGAGCCTATCTTCAGTTGCTTTGAGCCGATGTTTGGGAAATTGTGGAAGGAGGATACCAATTTCCAATAGTAATACCTACAGATACAATAGGTAAGAAGTTATATGAAATGAATGCCAAAGTAGTCAATACTTTATTAGGAAGTATTTTAGAATCAGAATTCATCAAAGTCATGCAACTCAAGACAAACAAAGAGATATGGGACAAAATCATCCAGAGCTACGAAGGAGACTCCCAGGTAAAACGTGTTAAGCTCCAAACTCTCAGAATTCAATATGAAACTCTTAAGATGCATAGTGATGAAAGTATTGCTAGTTACTTTTTGCGTGTAAATGAGATTGTTAATTGTATGAATAATTTGGGTGAAGAGATAAAGGAGGCTACTTTAGTAGAGAAAATTTTGAGATCTTTGTCTTCTAAATTTGATTCAAAAGTATCTGCCATAGAAGAAACACAGGATCTTCAATCTATTACTGTGGTTCAAATTCATGGAATTCTAACTGCCTTTGAAATGAGGAAGGGAGGTCAATTAGATATGAGAGAAGCTGCTTTCAAAGCTTCAACAAAGGGAAAGAAAAGGAAGAGCACAATGAATCAGGATATATTTAAGAAGAAGAAGATGAGGTAAAATTTGTTAAGAAGCTTCAATGGGGTTCTAGAAGATTCAGAGGTAAGCTACCATTCAAATGATTTTCTTGTGGTAGAGTTGGCCATTATGCTGCAAAATGTCCTCATAAATATAATCATGAAAAAGGAAAGGAATCCGCAAAAGGAAATAGAAAATAGGTTGTTAATAGAAGAAGTTACTATACTCATGAAGATAGTGATGGATTATCTAATAGTGATGAATATGAAACAAAACAAGATTATAAAATACTCATGGCTTATGAAAATGATGATTTTTTGGATGCCTTAGAAGAGGAAGAATTTCTTGAAGAAATCACTAAACTCAAAATCTGTTTGGAAGAAAAGAATATGATCATAGACACGTTGACACATTAACTCATTGAAAGTGAAAAGCACAATGAAAAACTAGAATGTGAAGTTGTGGGTCTAAGAAAATAATTTGAGAAGAAAAAGTCTCTTATTCTCAAATTTGCTAAAGGATTAGAAACTTTAAATGAAATCATCAAGGCTCAATGTTCTCCTCTTATAAAGAAAGGTCTTGGATATACTGAAGAATCATCCCAATCACAAAAGCCATCAGCCTCCACTAGAAGCTATCTTGATGCAACAAAGACCAGTGAATAGTATGTCAATCATCAGCAAAAGCCTAAAAGTACTCATAAGGTAAATCATGCTCAATGTACTCCAAGGATGAAGATCAATAGAAGCATCCAACAAAAGGTAAACAATACCAAAATATTCTATGATCACAAAAACTTCTTTATGGACAATGTTTTTCATGCCATAACTTTGGGCATAAGGCTGCTCAATGTGTTGCTTACAAAACTATCATGACTAGAGAAACACGAAATTAAAGGAGTGTAATAGGAATCAAGAAAATTTCTTATAAAACTTTTCTCCTCTTGAATATGAAATTTAATGTTTGTTTTGTAATAAGTTTGGTCATGAAGCATCTAAATGCAGGAGAACATTTCGGCCAACACTTCAAAAGGAGCAAACATCATCACATTCCATGGTATGGAGAAAGAAGGAATTTCAATAAGAAAGATGTGGCATAGCTCTGTTTGAAGAAGGACAAGAAAATCAGTGGTACATTGACAACAGATGCTCTAAACACATGACACGTGATAAAGAGAAACTTCATTCATATAATGCTTTAGAAAAGGAAAATAATGTCTCCTTTGGAAATGACACACCAGCTGTCATTAAAGGCAAAGGTTTTGTTTATTTGAAAGAAAAGGCTAAATTTGGAAATGTAATGTATGTTGATGGTTTAAAACATAACTTGTTGAGTGTCAGTCAAATGTGTGATCAAGGAGATGAAGTCGTGTTTCGATTAAATGGATGTGTGGTTCATGAGCTTGATACAGGAAAGACCATAATCAAAGGTACAAGAAATCCAAGCAACCTATACATACTGAAAGGAGGACAAAAACAATGCTATCTAAGCAAAACATATGAAAACTTGTTATGGAACAGAAGATTGGGGCATCTAATCTTTTATCAAATAAGAAAAGCATGCAGACTCAAGGCAGTTCATGATCTTCCAGATATCAGCATTCCATAAAATACCATATGCAAACCATGTCGTTTGGTAAGCAAAACATAGTTCATTTCGGTGAAAAACAAGGATTAGCAAGTAAGCCTCTTGAACTCATCCATACTGATTTGTGTGGAACAACAAGGAAAAATTCGCTTCGTGGAGAATAATACTTTATTTTATTCATTTATGATTTTTCTAGAATGTGCTAGATAGGTATACTAAAGCATAAATATGAAGCATTCGAAAAGTTTAAAGCCTTCAAATCTTTAATTGAAAATGAATCAGATAAAAAAATCAAATGTCTCAAATCTGATCGAGGGGTAGAATTCATATCAGATGATTTTTTTATTTTATTTTTGTGAACAATATGGAATAAAAAGGAAGTCCTTTGTTGCCAGAAATCCTCAACAAAATTGCATAGTGGAAAGAATGAACATAACAATTCAACAAAAGGCTCAAGCTATGCTTGATGAATCTAGAACTCCTGCCACCTTTTGGGGTGTAGCTGCATTTACTATTGTGACTATTCTCAACAAAGCTAATGTTCGGGTAAATAGTGATCAAACTCCATATGGACTTTGTTATGGTAAGCATCCCATTGTAAAACATTTTAGAGTTTTTGAAGTGAATGTTTCATTACAAAGACTCATGAAAAACTTGGTAAGTTTGAACCTAGAGCAGATGAAGGAATTATTCTTGGTTATTCATCTAGAAGTAAAGGATACAAATGTTAAAGGATACAAATTGATGAAGCATGTAGAAATATGAAACAGACAAAGGATGATGACAATGAGGAAGATGATGAATGCTTTCCTATATCAAATCAAAATGATATAGAGGAAGAAACTAATGAAGCATCAAAATAAGATACAACTAGCAGGAAAAAGACTCCCTCCGGGTGTGTTGAAAAGAATAATTCAGAATCTCAAATTCTAGGAGAAAAAGGGTCTGGAGTACAGATAAGAAGAACTTGCAAGAACTTCTAGTTATATAGCATTACTATCCTCCATAGAGCCACAAAATATTAATGAAGATAGGAAAGATGAATTTTAGGTTAAGGTAATGAATGAAGAACTTGACCAAATTGAAAAGAATGATACTTGGGAACTAGTTCCTAGACCTCTTGATAAAAATGTTATAGGAACAAAATGGATATTCAAGAATAAATTAAATGAAAATGGATATGTTATTAGAAACAAAGCAAGACTTGTTTGTAAAGGGTATGCTCAACAAGAAGGTATATACTTTCAAGAAACATTTGCACCTGTTGCCAGACTTGAAGCCATAAGAATGTTTCTTGCTCTTTCAAGTTTTCGAAAATTCAAAAGTGTATAAAATGGATGTAAACTCTAAATTTATTAATGGAGAGTTAGAAGAAGAAGTTTGTATTAAACAACCAGAAGGATTCATTATAGGAAATGATGCAAAGCTTTTATCCAAGCTCAAAAAGGCTCTTTATGGATTGAAACAAGCTCCAAAGGCTTGGTATTATTGCCTTGACAAATATCTACAACAACAAAGGTTCACAAAAGGATCCGTAGACAAAAACTTATACACCAAGATTGAGAATGATAAACTACTAAGTATTGTTGTTTATGTTGTCAATATTATCTTTGGTAGCAATGAAGAATCTATAAGTCAGAGCTTTTCTTTGGTTATGCAACAAGAATTTGAAATGTCCTTGGTGAACTTACTTATTTTCTTGGTCTACAAGTAGAACAAACAAAAGATGGTATTTTTCTTTCACAAACTAAATATCTCAAGTAGATTATGAAGAAGTACAGAATGGAATATTCTAAACTTGTATGTACTCCAATGGTAACAAGATGCAATCTTAGTTCTAACAATGAGTCACCTACAGTGAATCAACCAACATATAGATCTATGATTGGAAGTCTGCTTTATCTAATAGGTACGAGACATGATATCATGCATGTAGTAGGAATTGATGGAAGGTTCCAATAAAATCCAAAGGAATCACATCTTCATGATGTAAAAGGAATATTCAAATATCTTCAAGGACCTCAAGACTCCGGTCTATGGTATCCTAAAGATAAAGATCTTACTCTTCATGCTTATACAGATGCAGATTGGGTAGGAAATGTTGATGATCAAAAAGGCACTAGTAGAGGTGCATTCTATATGGGATCACAGTTAGTGTCTTGGTTCAACAAGAAACAAAGTTTGATTGCCTTATCTATAGCTGAAGCAAAATATGTGGCTGCTACATCTTGCTGCACACAACTACTTTGGATGATGCAAACATTGCAAGATATTCAAATCACATATACTCCACCCATCTCCATTCTATGTGATAATACAAGTGCCACTAGAATTTTAAAAAATCCATTCATGTACTCCAAGACCAAGCATATTCCCATTATGTACCATTTTCTATGAGAACAAGTGCTTGAACAAAAGGTTAAATTGGAGTATGTTCCCTCCAAAGAATAGGTTGCTAATATATTCACTGAATCGCTTCCTAGAAAAACATTTGAATATCTGAAACAAAAGCTGGGAGTAGTTTCTGCATCATCTTGTGGTTAAATCCAATTTTCAGAGGAAGGTTCCTATACATGTGTTTCATGAAGGATAGTCATGTATATACGTGAGTTTTTGTGGCTGCAAGAGCGTATATGTTTTTCTGATAGAAAATAGTGGGTTAGACACTGATATCGGTGCTCATTTTGATATTGATGATTACAATCGGCTAATATGCTTTGTTCATTGATTTTTATCTAACTGATGAAGATGCCTTGATGAATGATTTGTTGACAATGCAAAGCTAGCACATGTTCAGGGAGAGGATTAGCCTTCAAAAACATTCTCCATTGTTGGCCTTATGGTTGCTGACTTCAGCTATGGTTTCAAATATTCATATCAATTTTTGCATAGGTCATGTAAAGATCTAGGGTGTAATATGTATCCTTCTGTCAAAGTATAATTTTTTAATGAGTTCTATTGGACACATAATGTAATTTTTATCCCCACTATGCATGGGATGGATGATGTAATAATTGCTATACTTCATTAATGTATAAACAATTGGTATATCCCCACTTGGTTAGGTGGGTGAGTCAAATTTGGGTATATCCCCACTTGGTTGGGTGATTGATGTATGTATGAGTCATTGGTGTTAGGGAGGTCATACTCACTTAGTTGAGTTATAGAGTCATGTTATTATTTAAAAAAATATCTCTGCAGACTCTGCATGTACTCAGGGGGAGCATGGACAACATAATGTATCTCAAAGGGGGAGAATATCTTGGGCCACCCTTTGCCCTTGATGTCAAAGGGGGGGAGTATTTTGATGTTGCTTGATATATCCAACAGGTTCAACAACTTGAAGCAATCAACACCAATATGGTTGCCATCAAGTCCAAAGGGGGAGATTGTTGGCATTATGATACAAGTGTTTTCCTTGATGGCAACTCATTTAGAGGTTAGTTCAGATTTGATAAAAGGAAACTCACATTGTAACAAGTCAATTCATAGGTAACAGGGCATTGGTACAGAAGAAAAAGAAGTTGGAACAAAGGTCTGCTGATCAGAATCAAGAAGTTGAAGGAAAAGAATGTTGTAAGGTAGTTTAAGCTGTATACACAAGTTCACATTGACAAAGCAGTGTATACATGCAGATTAACCGAAAAAAAAGAGCGTATACGTATGCACACAATTTCACAAGAGGGAAAGCGCGTATGGGTTAGAAAATCAAGGAAATTAAATATTAAAGAATACCAGGAGTCAATACCATGGTATTAGCCCACAATATTGAGCATAGTAATGACTATTTGATCCTGTCCAAGAATACCACAGGTTCTAAGTGTTGTTTTGATCCAAGGTATTAAGAAGGCCAAAAACTATATAAGGAGGAGATGATCAAAGGGTTGGGTGTGCAAGTGAAAGGGTTTCTCAGGAATACTTCTATTTGAAGTAAATTTTATGTTGCAGGGGCTATGATTATGATATAATATGATATATTGTGTGAACCTTGAATTCAATGTTGGATCAGGATCATGAGACCTGAAATGACTTAGCATTGAATGATCTGATATTGGTTGGGCTAGATTTGATTGCTTACACATTTTTTATTCTTTAATGTCATTATCTGGGTATGTCTAAAATTAGAAAGAGTAGGGAAGTTGTAAGTTAGTATTTGCAGATATATATGCTGGTTCACCTTGGTGAAGGTGTGTATACACGTCGATTCAAATATTCCAAGTAGAGTATACAAACGAAAAGGCTGTTATTCAAAAATGACTGATCTATCTGATCAATGATGTTGGTTTTTTGTTGTCTGCCAATGATGTTTTCTTAGATTTGAAAGTAGAACTGAATGCATAAGGAGATTGAGTCTGATTAATTGATTGATTAAGTGAGAAGGGTGATCCTTGCTGCTCACTGTCTAGATCTCTATCATTTGACAGTAGATGTTTAGAATATGACTGGTTGGTACAGATTTGATTCAGAAGTTTTATGTTTCGGTAGGTTTGGAGGTATACATAAGTTTGGTTAAAGGAAGTAGCATATACACGTAGGTTGGGTCCATTAAAGTAGCGTATTCATTCTGATGTATGATTCTTGAGATTGTCGCTGGTACTGAATGATAATACATGTTTCTGGGTTTCAGTGCAGTGTTATGGCGACTGTGATCTGACTAATTGTTTGTTGATGTAGTTATTATTATAGAGTTGAGCTTCAAAGTTTCTGATGGGTCCAGTGTGAAAATTTGGTGAAACAAGGTCTTCATATTGTGTTATTGTGAACTAGGAGCATCCAGTTTGAAAATTTATGAAACGTGGTCCCTGGAGGAAGAGAGAAGGTCGTAGCCTTCTGTAGGTTGGTGCCTACATACTAATAAACATATCATCTAGTACAAGATCTATGGGGTTACAACTCCCTTCCAATAGAAGTTAGAGAACAAGAGAAGGTTGTAGCCTTCTACAGGTGGGTGCCTGCATACTGGCATGAGTTTGCACCAGTACAAGATTGTAAACACATTTTCTTTATATTAAAAAGAAGATAGATGACAAGAGCATGTGGTTTTTCTCCCGCATTGGGTTTCCACCTTAAATATTGGTGTTCATGTGTGTTTCTTATGTGTGATGGTTTATTATGTTATTAATGCACATAGTCACTGTATAATAAGATACTGCTGCATTGATTAAAGATCAACACATGATAAACTAAATCATAAGTTCTCTGGGTATACACTGGTTTCTTTAATACAATAGTGTGCACACGCAAGTTCAGTTCTCTGAAGTAGCATACATAAATCTGATTGGGAAATGAAAGTTTATTGAATTGTAAATACTGATTCACCCCCCTCTTAGTATTATTTTCAACAAAGGTCCGATCAAAGGGCTATATTCTGGACCTGGTCTCTCTTGATCTCTAAAGAGTCTTCCACTTCGTATGGCTCTGAACATCAAGGCAATGGCATAACCCGTTTTTCACATAACAACATTTTAATCCAGGTATTCAAAGATCTTAAATACTTACCTCACGGTCCTTTGAAAAATTTCCACTCTGCTTTGCTGAAGCCGACTAAGGTATCAACTGTGAACTCTGTAACAAATCCTCCTATAATCTGATTGAGCCAATCATCAACATCCCACACAATCTGATTTTCGGGGGCTTCTAATTGTCACACTAATTTAGGAGTCCACACTATAGGATTATCAAGCTTCCACCTTCCTTGACCATCTGCCAACTTAGCTAACCACTCGTATTCAATCGGGAAGGTGCAGTGAAATATTTCATGTATCACCGTATACAAATGTCTATCCACCCACTACTCCTTTGATAGGCACAGATTCCTGTTTTCTTGTGTCGCGAATTCGTGAATTTTTGTATCCATCCACTTTTCAATTTCTTTCTTAGTCAGATTCTAGTGATGTGACATCACATATCTCCTTCAAGTAGATCCCTGTCTTGGAAATAGAACCATTTGTTGGCTTAGGGAGTCCTGAACCAGGTTCAGAGTTAGTTGCGCCAACCAACAAATCCCTACACTACTGGCCCTTTCAACAACAACCCATGTAGCACAGGCTGCAGTCTCACCCGAAGCAGTATGGGGGGATGCAGGGACCAAATTTCTGCATGCATAGATGAGTGTGACGTATTTTAATGCCTCAAATCTGTGTTTGTGTAGATTGATAAGCCCTTAGGGCCCGGCACTGAAACTCTACTAGAACAATGTTCAAACCTTCGTGAAGGTCTACGATCAGCCTTTGAGAACCCTTAACAATTGATTTACCCACTTACGCACATTAGAGAAGAATTCTAAATTAGTGTTCGCATAGATCTACTTAAGTTATTTAATAAACATGACAAAATTTATCACAATATTCACAAAAGTACTTAACATGCATTGCATACATCTATTAAGACTTATTCGAGAGAATCATGCATGATTAGATGAAGATTTCACAAACACATTATTCATCCACAACATATATCGAAAATAGAAGCAAACAAAGATAAACATATATACACAAGATTTCTTTAGTAACTTTATTTATTTATCTTCAATTCAGCTTTGCAGACTCAAAACTACCCTATGCACTCAGCTACAGGGGTACGTGCACTTAGCTGCGAACTCTACCTAGGGCTCTACGCACTCAGCTGTAGAGCCTTTCTCTCCTATTTGACCCACTTCTCTGAGCTATCAATTCTAAGAATTCATCCCTTATCCACATAGACATGCCTTAGACTCTCTAAGACACACCTATTTATAGCCTTTCTCATACAATCCCATTGTTCGCTGACCATGGGTGGATCTCAAAACTGACTCAAACTTTACATAAACAAGGGGTTAAGACCCTTTTGAATCTTAATCATCTACGTGCTCCACATCTACAAATCGTAGAGACTTTATATTACTTATCAAAACTTTAGTTATTTTAACCCCAAAAATGACCCAGGGGACCCCATACCAACAATTTCTCAGATTTAAATGCCATTTATTTCCCTTTTCCAATTTCCATAGCCATTATTAAACCACAAGTGATTCCCACAGTGATGTTTTCCCACCATTAAGCTTGGAATATGTTTCCCATGAACTTGGTGTTATTTTATTTACATGGAAAATCAACCCGAGGTTGTTACAAACAAAATTGATATATTATTGGACAACATTTCTTGCAAACAACAAGGAAAATTCTCAATATGGGATATCTACTATACACACCTCAATATTATTAGCATTAATTAAATCCTTAGTCATTTTCATCAAAAAAATTCCTCAGATGACTAGCCCCTCCATGCCCCTCCATGATTATTATTAAGGAAATAATCCACTTCAAGAATCTTAAAAACTTTGTATTAAGTGTGTTATTTATTCTTTTCATGTTAATCCATTTCAAGAAAGGTAGTCCATAAATAACAATTGTCATTTTGAATTGACAGGATGGGAAAAACTCAATGAAAACTATGACTTATTCAATATGGAAATGAATTAGATTTTGAAAACTATGATTTCCCTATGGAAATTTTAATTTTAATGAATTGAGATTTAGTGTTGGATGAGCTGACTAATTGTGACAATAAGATTTTAATTCAAAATTATTTGTGATAAACCCTATAATAGGTTGGACTAATTCTTCATCTCATACATAATTGTTTCATTTAAGATAAAGACCATTTTGTGTGCAGGTTGAGTTTCCTATTTCTCAATGCATCAACTTCTATTTTTTCCAGCAGCGTATAATGGATTGTTTTATACAAGTTTATTAGGCAAATTTGTCTACTTTGTTATGCTATCTCCTAGATGTTTATAAAATTAGAAGATGTGATTTGTTATATTTAGGTGGAGGTGAGGTAGTTAATAAAAATTTAATATAGATGATTTTATCCTCACCATCACACTTTCCTAAGAATCAATCAATGAAGCCTTAGAGCACCTATATGTATTCTTCACCACAAATGGGGTAGTAATGTGCAACACTAAGTCTTTCTGTTGATTGGTATTG
Source organism: Pinus taeda (assembly GCA_000404065.3). Classification (NCBI taxonomy): domain Eukaryota; kingdom Viridiplantae; phylum Streptophyta; class Pinopsida; order Pinales; family Pinaceae; genus Pinus; species Pinus taeda. The sequence continues at coordinate 105,453 of APFE030039643.1, read as the reverse complement.
ATGAAAAATTAGCATGTTGGAGCATATTTGGCATTACACATAAGAAAAACATATTGTTCATAACCTTTATGTACCTTCTAAGCTCAATATTTCTCTCTCATTTATGTGAAAGTAAAGTTTGCGAAAAATTTGACACAAAAAATGAGTTATATGTTTCAATCCTTCCATTTTTTTGGAAAAGTATTTGTAGTTAAGAAAAATTTAAAGGTTATGTTGAAGAGTGTTGTAATTTATGCCAATGTCATCCTTGAAGTATATTAAGATACATCAATGGATTGCATTGATTGGAAACTCCATTGTTCAAGAATATTTAGAACGATGAGGAGCTCCTCCAATGTGGCCATGATGCCCTACATTTCTTGAGGAATTTGGGTGTGAGGATTAGTAAATTTTTAGGCAAGATAATCCTAATTATGCAATCCTCATCATGCCAATTCCAATGGTAGGTGGCACACACCATAACTCCTCACGGTTGAGGAGATATGCTCCATTGGTCAAGGAACCCGAAAAGAAGATAAAAATATCTTTATTGATATATTAAATAAGGACATTTAAAAAAATATTACATTATGTGGGTATTATCAGCCATCAAAATAAGGATTCTTCATAAACAAAATATTTCAAAAATGGTGATCATTTTGGCTCGATTAGAAGGTAAATTTGAAATTTGAAGTACTATTTTTGAGTGAGGTTGGTTCCATGAATTAGGGTATGTCAAATCCTCTAGGAGCTCCCTCTATCACTATATATATAGTTCAAATTTATCCATTAAAGGAATCAATATTACAAAGTGATCTTAAAAATTCTTATTTGTTATCTCTTAGGATAGGGAAAATCAAATATCGAAAGAAGAATGCCAATTTCTTGAGGTTCATCCAAGCTTAAATCATTTTATCATGTGTGGAATCTTGGCTAGAATATTTTCATGACTTTGAGGCATGTTCTAAGGTAAATTGTAGATTTTTTTGAGGCTAATCTAAGGAACTTTATTGAGGGTGTTTGGATGCCTTTGAGGTCAAATTTTGGACCTTTTCAAGATTATTTTCAACCCCCCTTGTTGAGGCTCTCTTTGAGGAAAAGTTCACAAGCCATGAAGCCATTCAACTCCCATTCTTGAGGAGGCCATTCGACCCCCATTTGTGAGGCTTGATTTGAGGAAAAGTTAGCAGGTCCCAAGGTGATTCATCCCCCTTCCCAAGGTTCACTTTGAATATTATTTCATAGCTCTGTGGCATTTTTTTATGGCTAATATGCACCAATATTAAGATTCATTGTGTCTTTTTTCGCAACCCTCAAAGGCAAAATGTCTAAGACATTATCCATAGTATTTTGGGCCTTTCTAAAAGGCTTGATCAAAGATTAAGTTTTGAAGGTTTTTCTTCTGATGTTATTCCAAATTTTGGAAGCATGACCTGAATAGTACAAAATTTATTGAGAACACATTCTTGGCTTGTCTTTGAGACTATCTGTTTAGTCAATCCAAGGCTAATGGGACACTGATAAAAGTATTTTTTTTATGGTTGAATATGAAGTGATTCAAGGTATATCTTGAGTCCTACCTAAGGCAGAATTGTGGTGCTAGATTTAAAATTCTTAAGGAAATTTCATTTGTAATTCGAGGGGCAGATCTAGATTTTTTTCAAGGACAATTTTTTGGAAAATCAAAGGTTAAAATATGAATATAAGAATAGTATATTAGAAGGATATTCAAGGATTGTCTTGTAAGTAAATTGAAGGGTTTTGAATAACATAGTGGCAAAAAAAGGCTAATCTTTCTGAGATCCTTGAATCTTAGTGTGGTATGATTTCAGACCTACTTTGGATGGTTAAAATCTAAGGAAATACTTCATCTTACTATTTATTTCTTACTAGTAATTAATGGTTGAGGAAAAAATAGATTTATCTCATTCTTTCTAAGGATACATTATGGTTTGATGAAAGGGGCCCTTAAAAGACTAACTAAAGGTATAATCAACATATAAGCTTGAGATTCTTTATTTATGTGACATGATCTTTTTAACAGACTAAGTGAGTATTATTGTATACACATTTTGATCTAGAGACTCAATCTATAAAGTTTCAAATCTTGATCCCTATGTGACAATGGAAATGAGCTAGGAAACATATGATTTGGCTTGATATTCTGTTAGTGCATTTGCACAGAGAAATTAGTCAAGTAGATGTACTTCTAAGTAGAGAACCTTAGGAATGATACTAACCTTAATGAACATCAAGTAGAAAAATGACACCATCTACACACTGAATCATCAAAGGGATTGATGTAATTTAGAGAACTATTGTTGTTGAAGGGGTTGTTGTGGAAATGGAATTATTTATTGTTATTAGGGTTTGGAGACACAGCTGATGACAAAAATATCTAAATGTATGGTGCGTATCCTAGTTCTTGTTGTCATAAGATAGTTGATATGCTCATATAAAATAATGATATCTACACATGGCGATTGAATACGTTATGCTTAGTGTAGGTTTTAAACTCGTACAGAAATTACCTGCATAAGGTTTTCCCCTGGATCCCAAAACCGGGATTACCAGCTTGATTCTTCCTTATGTTCCTTTCAATGTTACAATATAGATTTATACATGCCGAAGCATCCAATATCAAGGACCAAATACCATCGCATCCAAAACCATGGACCGAAAACCATCGCGTCCAAAACCATGTGCGAAAATCATGCACAAAACCATAGGTAGGTCTGCCCAA